>JANRGW010031948.1:0-28659 GCA_024733675.1 Psilopsiagon aymara | reverse complement strand
ATCCATCCATCCATCCATCCATCCATCCATCATCCATCCATCCATCCATCCATCCATCCATCATCCATCCATCCATCATCCATCCATCATCTCCATCCATCCATCCATCATCCATCCATGCTGAGACCTGCTGGAAGCTCGCGCTCTGAGCTGCAGAACATGGGAGCAAGCTGAGCTCAGCTCCTGAGGAATGCAGTTCTCTGCTCACACACACTTCTGCCTGGAGCCTGTGTTCTCTCTGGTGTCTGCTTCTGTGTCCTAACCGGGACAATGACAGACCTTCCGGGAGTAACTCCAGGCTAGGGATGGATTCAGACTGTAAGTTTAGGTCCCAGCCTTGCAGTACCTCATTTAAAAAGAGTTAAGGTGAGCTTTTGGCTCTCTGTGCCCTTTCTGCATTGCTATTCCTGGGAAAACCTCCCCACACTGGCATCTGTGGTACTGCAGCAGCATCATGAACCATTGACCATGAATCATTTATCCCCCCTGAATGAAGCACAGCTCCGGAGCATTGACTGCGCAGAGGAGCCCAGGTCTGCAGTGCTCTGAAACTGCGAAGTGAATGTCCCACACTCGGTTACGCTGCTCTGTGGCTGTGTCACTGGAGCTGACACTCTATTCCAGCCAGCCCCAGCCTCTGGGGTGTCACCAGCTTCCCACAGTGGCTACTGGATGCAATTCCCTGCAGCAGGATGCTCTCCTTACGCCATCATCCCATCCCCTCGCAGGGGAGAGGCCACAGGACACAGCTGAGCTGGAGTGAGGTCCCAGACCTCCACAACCCCCTTTGGCAAAGCACTTCACTGTGTAAGTCGCCTCTTAGGATACCTCCACACTGAGTGCTTGGAGACGTTTGGTTTATCATGGAACAGGGAATACAACGCTGATTCCATGGACACTTCCCAAGCAATATGAGGCCAGAACCTGGCTCTTTCCCTCCACATCTCCTGCTGGCTGTGCCTCTGTTGGGAGAGCTGTACTCTTCCCTAAGGCACAGCTGTCAGTATTATTGTCATTTTTAGTATTGTATGTACCAAAACTAATAAGAGGTTGTGTGTGGACTATACAGGTATAGGCACCATGACATAATAAAGTGTATTGTCAGAATGATCTATGTAAATTAAGACATGTAATATATCCTAAGGCAGAGGGAATGTATTGTTTTGAAGAGGTGGGAGTGGAAAGCTCCCACACAAACAGTGTCTATGAACGGAGAATAAAGACAGGGATTGTGGAATGTCCATTTCTGACGTCTTTGGGAGCTGGGATGCCTCAACAGAGGGGCAGTGCACAGAGGGAGTTTTAGGTGGCAAAGCAAGGGTGGATTCCCACACTGGTGACACCGTTCTGGAGCTCTCCACGTGTAGGTGATGTTTCGGTCTTTCTGGTTCAAATGCTCACAAGCCAGAGAAGCACTTTAATAGGGAAGGTTTAAATATGAGATTTATCTGGCACAGGTTCATGGCTTGAAAAGAGGAAGGAAATGAACTTTTCCGCACAGAGATATGAGTTGAATTCCCCCGGAGGCCTTTATCTGATTCAGACACTCTCTAATTTCATTACTGCCATTAAGGAAACGCTCCAGCAATGGGGCACCTCAATAGGCAGCATCTCAGTCCTTCTGACAACGTGTTTCTCCTAAGAGACAAACTCCAAACCCCTTCCTACCAGAACACAGCTCCATAGGAGGTCACAGACACAGGGACCCAGAGCGATGCTCCGAGGTGAGCATGCAGCCTCACAGAGGGATGTGCACACAGGGAAGGCTTTGGGCTCCCCTGCCCTTGCACTGTGGAGGAGATCTGCTTCACACCAGCTTGTGCCACCTTTAGCAGAATAAAATGAAGGTTTCTAAGCACAAGTAAGAAGCACCCAGTCTGAAGGGCAACCTTCTCTGAGGGTGTGGGCTCGTTTTCAGCTTAGCAGCTACCTCTGTATCACAGAACATTCCTGAGCCCTGCTGAAGTTGAGAAATCAGCCCTACACATCCTTCACCGGGGTCATACCTTAGTGCTTGTGGTATCATCCCTGCAATACCGACCCATTTGGAGCTCCTGCCATCTGAGCTGTGCATTGCCAGTGTGAAGCACAAACTGAGGCACAAATGGGAGTCACGGCCTGAATCACTCAGCAGCGCCATGGAAAGGTATAAATCCAGAGCGCCAGCACCCTGCTCCAGCTGCTGTTCCCCGGTGGAAAGCTGCTGTAGTAGCTGCCACTCTCCCACATGAAAGGTAAGCAGTGGGAAATGGACTCACCCACTGCAGTGGAGCCCACGTGTCCCTGTTCACTGTCACCTGGGTGGTGCTTTACAGCCCCATCCCTCTGGGTTTGCTCCAGGTCTCCGTAGCTTCTCCTTGTGAATGAAAACAGAAATAATTAAGCAAATGAAGCAAAAAAGTGAGACTTTAAAAGCATCTTGGGGTCAGCAGCACACTGAAGGCTATGGGGATCTCACCTTTGTGTCTGGAACCAAACCTCTTTCCATGACTTGACCCTGTGCATTTAGGCTTCTGCAGGTAATGTCTGGGCACTCTGAAGAAGCCTTTTCCGTTTGCAGCACTGAGAAGGAGCCATCAGACAGTAAAACCCCAAGTAATGGCTGAAGGCAAAATAAAGTCAGACTGAACCCCAGTCACAGTCTCTATCCAGAGCATTTTATTACTTAAAAAAGCTACAAAACAAAGCGCAGGGATTTCCTGTTAACTCTGCTTTTCCACAGCAAGTCACAAACAAGAGCATAACCGTGAACTGCTCCCCTGCAAACATCATCAAAAATAAACGTGTTCTTTTACGTACACATAAGTTACTGTCAAATATTAACATTAAGCCATCTCTCTATTTATACATGGGCTGCAACAAAAATGCAGCATTTTAATCTCCTCAATAAATCCGATGCTTTGCCTGTGACACAAAGTTTTCAACCCTGTTTCTTCCTTTTCCTTACCTGCAGGATAGTTAAGTCTCTTGGAATTAACCTAAAAGCATCTCAGCAGCAGCATCCTGTGCATTGTCCTCAATACCCAGGTTAAGGACGGAGAGGTGTCTGGGAAGCAAAGCTGTGATCAGAGCCACCTCTTGCCAGGACATGCTCTGTCATCCTGACTGACAGGAGCACACAGTCCTCAGCCTCCCCTGGAAACCCTTCCCTTTAACAGCCAGGCTGACTTCTCCCTTGAGTACATGTGTGAAATGTAGATGGGCCTGAAGCCACAGGCTGGTTTCCTCACAAGGCTTTAGAAGTTAAAAGCTATGAATAGGCTTTTATGAGGACTCCAAGACTGCCCCAGAGAGGAGAAGAAGAGTTCTCCCCTCCCTGGATACTCATTAGGAACAACAGAACATCGCATGATGCCCAAATCCAGGACACATGGATGGCTTAATCATGAACTGTAATAGCTGGAGGAGGATTGCCAAGCTCACAGCGTGGTGTTTAGTGCTCACAGAATGCTTCTGTTTGCACCTTTCTGACAGCACCTGAGCAATAGAGGAGTTCCAAGTCTCCCTGTGCACACAAACATATCCTTAGCTATTCACTTCCACTCCCAAAGTGCTGTCCTTCATGTATCTAAATCCATTGAGCACCACATCTGAGCAAAGCTCTGGCATTTCCACCTTGCTGGAGAATGGGTGAAGATGCAGGTCTCCCCTGTCCATGGCAACAGTCACCGCAGAAGGGTGAGGATGAGCAGAATCATCACCTTTTGCAGCTTCTTCTTGCACAACTCGGTAGCTCTCTAGCGTCAAGCTCACGCTGGGGACAACAGGAGTGTGAGCCACATTCATTGTCTTCCTTGACCTGAACCTTTGGTAGCAGAAGAGGAGAGACAAGACCAGTGTGTCTATGAGCAGCTCAAACATTTCAACTACAGACAACACTGAGGATCCAAACCAGAGGCTCCACTGGCTTCCCATGCTGGACAGAAGTAGATTCTCCTGTGGAAAGAATCAAAGGGTTGTGTTTATCAAACACAGCAGAGCTCTGGGAACATGGAATTACTGCATATTGCCAGCAGGTCAGTTAGCTGCCTGCCATTTGGGGACGAATTTTGTGTGATTGTGTAAAATTGGATATTTCCAAGTCTCTTTCCTAGGAAGAATAATCCCCTCCCATCTTGGGGGCTGTAAATAATCCTCCCTCCAACCCCACACAGCCCACTTGTAACTAATGACAGGTAACAACGTTTTCAGCTGATGTAGTGCAACCTACTGTGAGTAAAGGAGACTCGTTCACAGACTGGTAGTTCAGTTGCTGGTAGAAGATTGTCACTTTGGCAATATCCTTCCTGTAGTGGAGAAAGGGAGCAGTTAGCAGTGGTGGGATGTCCACATGTCATTCACCTGGTGCAAGGTAAGTCTGGCATTCTCATCTCCCCACTCAGGCTTTCTTCCTGAGGGTGCTTGGGAAAAGGTTACAGAAGTGATTGCCTCACAGTGCTGTGAGCAAAGATGGGAATTCATTGGATGACCCTGAACATTCATCCATACGGATGAAGAGTTAACCCATAGTTCTAAGAGGAGCACCTTCTCACAGTGACTGACCTGTTGCTGGTGGAGTTATATCCATTCTGGTGCCTCAGAGCTTGGCGGACCCAGTCCTGCAGCAGAGCAGAGCTATGTTACTGGCAATCTGCCTTCTGAGTTTGGGTATGTTTAATACTTGGTAAATGTAGATTTTGTTAGCAATCAAATGGCCATTGCAAGTAACAACAAAGGATGTCTTGATTGGTTTATAACATATAGTGATAGCTATCAAATGGTAGCTGTATTTGCCACAATAGCAAGGAAAGACACACTGATAGTTTAGTTGTGTGTAGTATTCTGGTTCTTAAACCCCGTCCTTACTGGCAGTGCCACCAAATTATTTCCTCTCTCCAAATGTATTGGTTGTATTTACATGCACATTATCACCTCTATCACATGAATTAATTACCCAGTCCTACAGCCTGAATACCCTTTTAACATCAGAACATGAGAAATGGCGAGAGGTCATCTGCTGACTCACTGTTACCATCATAGCCCAGCAGCACCTCGCAGGCAGTAATGAGTTGTTACACCACAACACCCACTTTGAAGCAGAAAGTCATTAACACCAGTTTGTAGGTGGGAATTGAGGCAGTGAGGTGAATTGCTTAAGGCCACAAAGAAGTTTGGATTAGAACTGGAATTGAATGTGCCTCTCTAGCATCTTAGTCTGGCATCCCGACTATAAGGTCATTCCCTTGGGCACAGGGTTTGGACCACTTTGCTTTATTTGCCCCTTCCATTGCTGTGGCCTGACTCACTGTTTGCACCTTGAATGTTCCAACAAGCACAGTAAATATAGTACCCCTCTAAACACAGAGTGGTTTGTATGGACTACCTGAGACTTCGCTGATGGCCATTTAGCTGTCCCAGCAGACACCTTGTACAGTGATTCCCTGATGAGATAAAAATGGGAGATTGTGATCACTATGACTCTTGGCATTTAAAAGTGAATGCACGAAGGAGTTTGACAACGGGAACTACTTGTTTAAATCAGAAGTTATGAGAACTCTGGGAAAAGCTTCTAAATCAGCTTAGAACATAAACCCAGAGGTTGCCTGAAAACTGTTCAGGAGGAAAACCAGAAGGGCTTCAAAATCCAGCATCAAACTGAAATCGCTGCTTCAGAAAATGCCACTGGCTCCATAAGCTTTCCACTGAGTTTCCAACATTTCCCCTGTATGATTTTCCTCTACAAGCTGGCATTTATTGCCCTCTGCTTTTGTGACCTACCGGCAGGGCTTGGGGCACTGCTCAAAACAATTGAGGTGATGATTTCTGAGCCTGCTGTACAGCTGGTAAAAGCAGTGACCTGGTGAAAGAAATGGAAAGCACTCAGACACTTCCTCAGGAAATGGAAGGCTACCAAACCCTCTGTCCTCAGCTGGGCCTTCCCGAACATACAGCACTCTCTGAGAGGCCTATTTTTGGCTCACTCTCATTTGGAATGGTTCCAAATGGAACTAACTACATGTGTGTAGTGAGGTGATTCCCATGTAAGGATCTGCTGAGGACAGGCCAAGACACAAGACAAGTCATTCAAAGCTCTCTTACAGCAGCACATCCACCAATGCTGACAACATGGAGGAGCTTGACCCTATATTAATGTCCTTAATAAAAGGATGTTTGATAGCACTGAGAGTTTTTATGCACTATATCCATGCATATCCGTGATATTTCCACACAGAAAGGGGTCTGCCACCTGGCTGGATTCAGCGATGTGAGGAATTAATCTAGGCAGGAAATAGGCACAAAGTAGAAGGGCAGATCTATGGAGTCGTGTAATCAGTGACCACTGTAGGAAGGTGCTCCTTCCACAAGGACAGGACAGCAGTCTTTTGTCTTACCCCAAGCAGGCTGCTTGTTGTAGTCACAGTACTCAGCACCAGGAGGCAGTGGGTAGTAGTAGTAGCCACAGCCACATTTCTGAACCATTATGTGCTGAAAGCAGGAATGCAGACAAGCCTGGGAAATGGAGAAGGCATAAACAATTGGATGAGCCAGAAATACTCGAGTGCCCCAATCTCCAGCAGAAGCCTGCAGCTGGTAGGGGACAACATTCAGTTCTGTCAGTGCAAAAAGATAGCAGCCAGCACTGGAGTGTGATGACGCAAAAGGTTTTCACTTCTCATTCCTTGTCTTTACCTCCAAGAACAGTATTGAGCTCAGTCAGAAATTTCTCCCACTCTCATTATGGGAGTAACTTCTCAGTTAAACAAACGGCTAGAGCCAAGAGCAACTACTTACACAAATAAAGACCTGATGGCCCACGAATTTCCTACCAGAGCAGCCCAGCTGCTTTGACTGGCTCACTGCCTGATCTTTCTTGTGTTATGAGGAGCGAAGAGCCCCAGTGTCTAGGACTGAGTATTCCCCACACAGTGAAACACATCCCAAATTACAACACCCTGTTTGTAAGCTTCTTTTCAAAGGCGCATGAATCTCTCTGTTATCTCCAGCAATGAACCTACTGGTTTGTAAAAGGTCTCTGGAGAGTAAGGTATGACTTGTTTGCTATTCATCCACTGTGAATAAGCCAGTGCCTCAGCCAGCAGCTCTGACAGTACCTGCAGGGTGTAGGAGTTGTTGTACAGGAGTTTAACATTCACATCATTGCCATTAGTCGTGCATTTCCCATAATTGCCACCCAGGCGATTCACCTCATCCTGTGGACACAGAGAAGAGGCCTGAGTGATTAGGAGCTGTAATTGGACCTATCCATAACCATCTAATCTTAACTGTATGGTGCATCATATACAGGGCAGGAAATGTAGCAATAGACATGAGCAGCCGAGCTATACCTTGCTAATAAAACATAAACAGTACCAGGGCAAAGGTAGGACAGTGCACGTGGTAAATCACTAGCCTTAAGGAGGATCTCATCATGTCAAATAATTAAATCACTACTGAATATTTGCTCTCATCCTGCTATACACATGCAGCCCCTGTGTAGATCTGGAATGAGATATAAGAGGTGTAATTGCCCCACAGATCAGGACCTATGTACTGAGGACTGAAAGGCCCCTTGCACGCTTGGAATCATTTTGGTTTACCCACTGGAATCTGAGCCCAGTGAAGAGAGAAAAGGGGTTTGCACATACATGTATATGTATACATATACATATACATATACATATACATGTACATTGCTACTGTATGTACAAGCACAGTCAGGAAGTGAACCCAGGAGTCCCACAAGTGTGTTGTGTGAGTCAGTGACAATGTTCAGCTCCTCACAGAAAGAAAAGAACCAATTTCTGATTGCAGAGCAATCAGAAAGAAAAGAACCAATGCTCCTGAGCAAGTGGCTAACCTGCTGAATGCCTATGGTAGTTGCAATGCCTGGTCTGATGTCAAAGCCTTCATGCTCCAGGAATGGTGTCTGATTGTGGTTGTGTATCATCACTTTCACACCTGCTACTGTAGACAAGAGTGGGATGTGATCCTTCTGCTCTGCTCTCAGGATAAGGGAAAGTCCTGTCAACCAGAGAAAGGGAAGCAGATAACAACTTATTCTGGGCCAAAATAAGAATTCCACTAAGTCTTGAATTCTCAGCACTGATGGAATTGCTGTTTTAACTCACAGAAGAGCCATTCTCCAGAGTCCCAGCAAGCGATAAGGTGATGACTGCACCACCTTATTCCAAAACTAGTAATAGTCTGCTTGCTGTGAAGTTAAGATATTGCTGATACGGCTATCATGTATATGTGGCTAGTGAAGCAAGCAAATAAAGTACACCATTTGTGCCAGAGGACTAGAAGGGCTGTATGTCAGCAAGTCATGTGCAGAAGGTGTATTTGAGGCATAACCAAATTACATTAACTTTATCTCTTTTCCCCACCCTTTGCCAAATAACATACCATAAGGAATTCCTGGTTTTGTAGCTGTCCAAAAAGAGTCTGTTCCCTTGCTGTTAAAAGTATAGCAGCTTCCAAAGACAGGGTGGTGAAAATGAACGTAGTCACTGAAATCAAGAGAGATGTTGATGGGTTTTAATTATGAGTATAGCAGCACCTTTACTTCTCTACTTATGTAGGATGTGTTTTGTGTATGTCTGTGTGTGTATGTACCGCAGTGCCTATGGGAAGGAGCTGTCAACTCACTGGAGAGTACATAAAAGCATCAGAAACACTAAATGCAGGATTAAGACTCAACTGCCTCCAGGAAAAATAAAACAGGACCTTATATCATAAAATGATCCACAACAACCTTTGTAGACCTTTTTCCTCTTTGCTGGAAGTGTTCAGAAACACAATTGCCTTCTGCTTCTTCTGTGTCATAGATGAGTGCAGTGATGTTAACTCTGTACAAGTCATCTGCTGAAAACCAAGTAGGCCAGCAAATGGCTCATGTGTGCCTGAGGCACAGCATTGTCTTGGGTGGTGTATGTCAGTTATACATGGAAGAGCTTCCAGCAGTGGAGATCGTAGGCATGCAGGGAAAAGAAAACGTACCTTTTCCTTGGGTATGTGCAGCAGGTTCCTGTCTTTGCCTCTAGGGCAAAAGGATGTAAAAAGACCATCCAACCCTTTTGGTGTTCATTGTATTTCTATTTCTGAATTTCTGATCATGAAAAGCTGCTCTTTCTTTCTTTCAGCTGGATCTCCAACCCTTGCTAAGCCTGGCAGTAGGACATGAGGTGCAGTGTAGGCTCAGTTTCATCTCCCAAGTCCTTGAGCTCTGCTGATCATAACTAGTACCTCAAGAAGTAACATACCTGGGTCTGCAGGGCTCCCCGTCATACTGGCAGGAGTAGACCATATCTTCTATTTGCTCCTCATGATCAGAAATGTTGATTATGACAGGTAGCTGGGACATGATATTCATGTAGTGAAACCTGTACCATTCAAGAATTGCATCCATCCCAGATGAATAGGTCTTGTAGAAGCAACTCCCACCTGTGGCATTGCACTGGAAGAAGAGAGGGGCCATTCAGTACAGCCAGGATATGACAGCCTGAGGGTAACAGAGATCAGGGGCTAAAGGCAGTACTGGATATAGGAACAAAGGGAACCACTATTTTTTTTTTCAGATATTGAAGTTTCTGATCATTTTAATTACCACAGAATCACAGAATGGTTGAGGTTGGATGGGACCTCTGGACAACTTGTTACGTGTGAAGTACCTTCTCTCCTCAAAGACGAATTAGGTGTGCTAATTGATCTCGGTGTGAGGGAAAAGAGGACAGGGCTAGTGGGAATTCTCTGCAATCCATGAACCATGAGACACTTTCTTTGTTCTTACTCTCAGGCCTCAGATAAGTGAACACCCCCAGATTCCAGTGGAAGTGGGTGAAGGACTTCAGGATGGGACAAAATGGTGATAATTTTTATTGCCATCTTTCATCTACAACATTTTTAGTGCCCCAGTACCACAGCATTTAGATGCTGAGGGGATCCTTGCATGTTGTTTCTCTGCCATTCCTTAGCTCACCTGCTCAGTCTATGTGTTTTGTACATGTTTAGAAAGGTGTACAATGATTTTTACACTCATTTTTTTGAATGTACCTTGTGAGAGCTTTGTCAGGGCCCTGAGAGAACTGTTAGGCTTTAACAGCCCTGAGCAGCCTCACCTGGGAACTCCAACCACACCCTCTGTCCATGGGCTCAGCAGCATATTTAAACTCAGCCCAGGCACTCCAGCTCTTCTTTGGGCTGGGGTCTAGAGTTGCTGCTTTCCAGACAGGCTGCTGCTGTGCTCCTGCCTCACTGTGGACCCTCTTGATCCAATGAGTTAACTTCACTGCCTGATCTTAAACCTGCCTCATCACCATGACCCTCTTGATGAGCTGGAGCCTGGCTGGCCTGGACATCATCAGTGGGCTTTCCCTGCTTGCTTGCTTGCTCAGGTACTTGTTGGCTCCTCTCTGTCTTCTCTCCTTTAGGAAGCAGTCAATTCTATCTGCTGTGTCTGTAGCCAGGTTAAAGGCTCAAACTGGACATGCACTTACCAGCTTGAAGCCCACACTGGAATGCTTCTTCCCTGACCTGTTATGGTGGCCAGGCATCCTTAAGAGTGAGAAGTTTTGGCTCAGCTTGAAGGTAGATCTGCTGAGGTTGCCTATGCTTGACAGGTCTTTTATGTGGATGTTTTTCTCATTCACATGGAATAAGCTGGCTGATGTGTTGATGCCATACAGCAAAGCAATAGATTTCTCTGCCATGTGATCCAGTTGAACCAGATGTTCACTGACCAGTTCAAATCTGCAAGGAACAGAAACATTTGTGAATATCCACATTTCAATTACACAAAGGCATTCGCTTTTATGTACCTTATGTGTTTTATGATGTTCTCACTTTACAAAGAATAACTAATTTAATGATGCTATTATGTGTTATGTTGGCCTCCTAAACATAAGGAGGGCATAGAGCTGGTGGAGCAAGTCCAGAGGGCCATGAGGATGATCAGGGGGCTGGAGCACCTGTACGAAGACAGGTTGAGAAAGTTGGAGCTCTTCAGCCTGGAGAAGAGACGGCTGCATGGAGACCTCATAGCAGCTCCACTATCTAAAGCGTGCCTCCAAGGATGCTGGAGAGGGACTCTTCATTAGGCACTGTAGTGATAGGACAAAGGGTAATGGGTTCAAACTGAAACAGGGGAAGTTTAGATTGGATATAAGGAAGAAGTTCTTTACTGTGAGGGTGGTGAGGCACTGGAATGGGTTGCCCAGGGAAGTTGTGAGTGCTCCATCCCTGGCAGTGTTCAAGGCTGGGTTGGATAGTGTTGGGTGACATGGTTTAGTGGGAGGTGTCCCTGTCCATTCAGGGGGGTTGGAACTGGATGAGCTTAAGGTCCTTTTCAACCCAAACTATTCTATGATTCTATGTATCTATGGAAGAGCTATTCTCCTGATCTCTGCAGACCTCAGCGTCTGTGTGAGAAGTCAGTAACTATGGTACCTATGCTTAGCATGCATAACTTAAACTAGTAGTAGTAGCTGACTTTCCAGTTGCTGGATCCTGTACTGTAAACCTCTGAACTTGCAGCAGTGCAGCATCAGCAGCACAAACTGCTCTTCCTGTCAGCCAACTAGGTAATTATTCTGAAGAAACTACCTAATTCCTTTACTATGTCATTTGAAATGTCTTGATAAGTTGCCACTATTGTGTGAGCCCTGTTTGACAAGCAGAGACACACAGCCTTCTATAGGAGTTCTATTCTGCCCTTAAAGCCATTCTGTGGTATGAAAACTCAAGCAGAATCAGCTCTAGCATGCATCATTCCAGGGATTGGGAGTTACATGGGAATGAATGTACACAGTAGCCATGTTTTCATCCGAGCACAAAATCAGTTAGCAGCTTGAGCCAAGTCACAAGGTGAAGTTCCCTCTATCCTGACTCAGTGCATGAAACAAACTGCTACAAGCTGTTGCACAATTCCCAACAAGATCTTATCGTAAAACCAGTTTGGAAGTAACAATAGTCCATTTCCACCTCTGTGAGGCAGAGAGGCTCCTCCAGGCTGCAGTCATCACCTGGCTAACCCTTCCTGAACTCTTGTGACTAAAGACATGACTACAAGGGGAAAGCACAGGTTACCTGTATGGGTCCAGGTTGCAGATGGTTATAGCTGGGAACATCTTAGGCCCTGAATGCATTGACATGGTCAGGACAACAGGGTAGGCCCAGTACTGGCTGAACATGAGTGCAAACTGCCAGTATAACATGCCAAAGCTGGCAAGAAAAAGCAGAGTCCAAAAAGCTGTTTTCATCCTATTGCTGTCTGAGCATACAAGGCGGATGGTGCCATGGATTGTTGTGTTCTTACAGAAGAACTCAAACATCTCCTTGAAGGAATCATAAAACTCAATTAAACCTTCTTTCTTCTCTTCTTCTCTTGCCACTTCCTGCTCCATCCTCTAAGTCTGTTTCTGTTCAATGCAAAAAGAGAAGTATCCTGTTAGAGACCATGGCCAATGTATGGACTGTTTCAAACAGGGTGCCAGTGAGTTTGTTGCTAGCAAAAGCTGAAAATAACTGTGAGCTGGGGCACCAGGAAGTAGCGCAAAGTTCAAATGTCCTGCACAGTGCTGCTGAAGTAACTCCAGGCAATCTATCACGCTTAGGCTATGACTTCTCTGTTAGTATGGATACGCAAAGTTAGTGACTAATGCAGGAGCTGAGAAGTCTGCAGCCAAAGGGGTGTGTAGTTTTCTTTCTAAGAACACTAAGGATCAACTTCTAACTCTGAAACACTGTCACTGTGCATTAATACAGATCTGGAACTAATTCATTATTATGAGTGTATTGCCAGAGGAACTTGCTGCCCTATAGCCTGAAACACACCTGTCCCAGCTAGCAATGTGGTTTCATCCATCAAAGAATCAGGATAAATCCAACTTTCAAGTGAATGAAAGGGGCAAATTAGAATCTGGGTTTAATTTTTGCTGCAGAATGGAGGTAAACAGGATTAATTTCTATCATCCCTGAAATAGAGCCGCTTCCAGGATGAAATACAGTAGGTATTCTACAGCTCAGATGAGCAGAATTGAGGTATTTGGGAAAGGAAGTGAGGAAAAACACATCTCAGTTGAAAACATGGAAGGAGTTAACCAAATTAGGATGTGTGTAAAGCACTGCAGATACTACTTACACTAAAATGCTGTTGGGTTGTTTCTGAAGGCCCTAGAAATATTGATTGCTGTTATTAACAGAAATATTGCCACCTATCTTTTACTTAAATAGTTTCCTCCAGGACTCTAAAAATCATCTTTTATCCTGCAGGAGAGAAAAGGTACCACAAACTGAAAATCATTCACGAGTGCCATAATTTCCCTTGTCACAGTAAGTAGAACATCTATTGTGCTACTCTAGATTACTTCAGGCTTCATGCTGATAGAAGTGTGAGTGTTATTTATGTTCATATGTTTTAGTCAGCACGGACCAAGGAAATGTTCCAAACCGATACTAAAACCTAAGGGATGTTGGACTAATGCTGACAGACTTCCACGTACTGAACATGACATCAAGTCGTGCAATCTGTGAGTTCCCAACATTACAGCACCCTGTGAATCACTCTACCTATTATGCTATTAAGAGAAGTTTACTCAGTGCACTTTGGTACAATCTCAACTTGAAACGAAAATCTTACAAATACAGTATCAGAGTTTGAAGACAAGGATTGCAGGACTAACTAAAGAGTTGCAAGTGAGCAGTGTGATAAGGAAATGAGAGCTCAGGTCCTTTATTGCGTTATGGGCCTTGAAGCGGTGGCGGTGGCTTGGTCTGAGGTGCCAGTGAGGTTACCACAGCTCAGGTGATACACAGAGCTGCAGGGTCTTCATCCTCAAGCAGACCTCTTGCCATGGGTTCAGCAGTAGCAGTCATTTTTAAACCATGGCTTTATTTTGGAGCTTCTTGGAGTAGGATACTTCATAGGAAATTGTATCTTAGAGTTCCAAACTGCTAAGACAGTCTCTTCAGTGTCAGCCAGATTAGGAATAACCCTTACACAGTGAAGAGCATTCCAAAAGCTATGTACCAGATTAGCTTTAAAATAGCCCACAGAATATTATCTGACAAGGAAACCCAGATTATCACAAGCTGTTTTCCCCACAGACCATCATACATACCATGTTAGTATTTTCTAAGGTATTGTTTAACAATAATACAAAATTAACTCAAAGGCATCTGCACCTTCTTTATACTTTGATAATTAAGCATGACATGATTCTTCAGACTTTAGATGTACTTGCCATTAAATAAGTACAGGAAGCCAAAGCAAAATGAAACATGAAGAAACAGCGCATGAACAGTTAGAAGAAAAGATGTCTGATGAAGAATCAAAGTGGGAAATGAGCATTGCCATGTTCTGCTACACGGAAACAAAGATTACACAGTACCCTGAACCACTGGTTACCAATTTTATCAACCAGATTTACAGCTGAAGGCTTAGAACTGAGGTTTCTTCAGACAAAAAGGGCTATCTGTGACAAACTCCAGAAACAAATCCAACGTGGTCTAGTTACACATTGTTCAGATCAAACTCTAATGCTAAATTGCATGTTCAATCTTCAACTTAGTTCTTTCTCATTTTAATGAGATAAGAATACATTTAAATAAGCCTTCAGTGTATGGTAAGAGCCATATTGAATGAGCCCTTAAATATTTATGGTATTTAAAGATAGAAATGAAAACCGTGTGACACTAAAACAGGAAAATGGGATTTGTTGCTGTTGTATGAATCCCACTTGTCAGCCTGGCTCTAATGAGAAAAGGTAAGAGTTACCAAAAGCGAATGCTGAATGAAATCTATCAAGCACACTTTCTATACATAGCTTTGAATCTAAAAAACCACCTCTGCACCATGGTTTTCAGTGGCAATCTCCAGTTTTCAGACACACTGCCTGGGCTTTTAGGCTACGGCTAGTTAGCTCATACCACTTGAATCTGCATTCTCAAAATAACTAGCATGAAAAAGTATATGATAATGCAAGAACTCCCAGAGGGAAGCTTCCAAAACACATGCGTACAGGCAACGGAACACCCTCTCTCCACTGATTTCCCAGATCAGCCTACCACTAATTTATTTAACATAGCAATTGCAGTCAGCAGCTTAGAGCACACAACAGTGACCAGTTGCCTGTCTTCTCTGTGGTAAATGCCTGGAGAGAGGCTGCAGGTTATAAGAAAGTCAGTGGAAGTTATAGAGCAGTGGCAAACAAGTATATGTTTAGGTATTATCACAGCAGCTCAATGCTCAACACACACTAGGCACTTAGACATGCATGTCATGTAGTCAAATATCTAACCATGTGTATATCTACATATCAAACATACATATATACAGAAATACAAGGTAAAGCAAAACCAGATTGAAGAAGACCCACTGTACCTTGGCAGAAACTCTATCTTTGAGTGTTTGAGTAGCCACTAAACTCAGCCTCCAGCTTTGTCCTGAGCAGAAGACAAGTCTTGGTCCAAAGCGTGCAGGATTCCTTCCCTAACTGGAGATACCCTGGGAGCTCTCCAGCCTATATGGATTGTATAGATGACATCAAAAGGGGCAGGACTTAAACAGATCATGGAAATTATTCAAAGCATGATCCAGGGAATAATAGGAAGTGAATGAACTGGACAAACAAGTTAACACGAAGGCTATGCTAGAGTTAAAGTTGGTTTGAGTGGTGGTGGTGTGTTCTTTTATTTAATGGCCAGAACAGCTTTTTAGCCGTAATTCTTACAGATACAATCATAATTTCTACAAATACAAAGGGAAGTAACCATGGATCCTATAAGGTTCTTTTGGCTCTGAATTTTCCCATGAGGAACTAGCTTTCTGTCTTTCCATGGTTTCCGGAGGTTTGCATGCTCACCAGTAATTGAAGCCATTAAGGTTTCCACAGGTGTGCTTGAGGAATTACACACCTCTGTAATCTGAAATGATCAGCTACCCAGGCTAAGGCACACGTGGCGATGGATTTCTTCCTGCTTCTCCAAGAATATTGCTCATCTGTAGTGGGCTATTCCATCCCCATTAAATTCTTAATGCTGTTCTTCTCTTTAGATGTTGAGACTTGACTAGACTAAATCAACTATGACACTCAACTGAAATCAGAGCATCCTGGTTTTGTAATGCTGCTTATTTAAGGCTTGCAAAAGGCTGCATAAGTAATGCAGAAGTAGATTTGGAATTCTGGGGCTGCAGAGACACAAGCACCTTGGACTGCTTGCACAATTACTACTGACACTGGCCCAGTGGGAAAACAGCTCCCCAGTGGTTTTGCAAGAAGCTTTGTTATGTGAAAATATGAATACATTGGATATGGATAATGTTTAGAGCTCCCATCAGCCCAGAGCTTTACAAGATTGGCCGGAACCAGATTTTCAATTACCTTGGACGTGTGAAACACTGTCATTTGCAAAGACAATTGAAGTTGCCTATTAAATTGAATTCAAAAAGAAGGGGGAAAGGAGGAAGATTGGGGGAAACGTGATCTTCTGACTTTGATTTAAATCCCATTTGCATCCTTAGCAATTGCTTTGTGCTGGATGCTGCTTTAGAAAAACAGAACCTGTAGAACATATACCTCCCATTTTAAAATGATTCATCTAAAAGATGATGATCCTATTAAACAGCATCTACTAATATGGTTTACCCCTCTTTGGTATTGAAAGGGAATGTCATAAAATATGTGGAAAAGGGTTTAAATATTCCAAAAGCCAGTGTTTTGTGGTATAAAAATTCAACTTTTGCTTAAAAATACAATCCAGCTGGCTCTTGACAGAACAGCTACAGCAGAGCCCCTCGTCACTGGCAAGTAGTTAAATTCTCATGAAAGAACTCAAACGACTGAAACCCAAATTCTATCATGTCCATTTACTTGTCCCCCGCCCTTCTTCCTCACTTCATTTTACATTGTGCAATAGAAAATCGCAACAATAAATCCTTGACAATGAAATTCTTGCACAATGGACATACACAAGACAAAGTCTGTTGCTTCATTATGGCTGCAGGCCTCAGTGTAGAGATTCTCTGGCAGCACATCAGAACAGTGCCTTCTGAGCCAGCCATGAATTTTTCCTGCAGGAAATGGAGAAGAACTGGATATGCAGACAACGCTGTCCCTCAAGCAAGATATCATTTCTGTTTGCTCTTGCTCATTTGTCACCCTGTGTCCTGAACTGGGAGGAGAGGGGAAGAGAACCCTTTCACTGGTTAAAAAGTAAGTTGTTTTTTCTTTCAAAATAGAGAGATTATGGAGATAACACTCATGAGAGAGTCCTTTAGAGCTGCAAAAAGGCCATGCTAGCATTACTCTGCAATGGGGCAGAAAATGTTTGTTAATGCTCTCAGTGCCATAGTGGAGGGAAGGAGTAAGTATATTGCACGCGCTAAAGAGCAGCAGCAAAAGTGAGTGGTTGAATTCACCCTCTGGATGTGTTACACTTGATACAGAAGGATGCTTCCCACACTGGAAGTCTTCAAGCCCCTTTCCCTGAATTACAATTTCTTCCCCAATTAATATTAATGGAATTGCACCCCATTTAGATGATAAAAACCATACAGGTAAATGAAATAAGGGAATACTGATAGTTTGTTTTTAAGCTGTCACATATAAAGGAACTGTCCAAATTCCACTCTTCCGCCTTCCTCTAGCCTTGTGTATACCCATCATGGGTGGTGATGCAGTTTTTGCCTATCTGACAGACTGCTGTACCAAATGAAAATCATATTGTACAAACACGCCACTAAATATGTCCTTGTCTTAGTATCAGCACCAGCTCAGAGTAACAGAAGAGAGGTACAAAGAGTATCCTGCAGGCAGAGACTTCAGCTACTCCATGTGGGCAAGAAGAGTTAGTGAATTAATGCTCCTTGTGGAATGGACTCAGGCACTTAAGAAAATCTGCCACAGACAATCATTTATCCTTGAGTACTTGCTCACAGCTAGTGCACGTGAAGAGTTTTGCTCTCTATAGATCAAATACCTCTTAACACTGAGTTTGGCTGCTATTAGACACTAAGATGAGCAGTATAGGGAAAGTTCAGCATGTAGAACACCCAGTGTACCTGCCCCTTCCTACATTTGCTGTTGCTGCAGGCTTGAGGTCAGAGATTAAACTGGAGAAGCTTAGTGATGATCTCTGGCTGGTCCTGCAGAGCTCAGATATTCGTATTTTGTCTGATATCATTTTAAATGTCCAAACCAAGAGGTGCCACCATGTCTGAACTTCTTGTGAGAACACTGAATTGCAGAGAAATGAGTCTGACCAGGCAGAAGAGTGCTTTTGTCTTGCACAGGAATGAGAGGACATAAGCTACTTACTCATGAAGACTTCCCCAGTTGGTTGAAAATCACTTGCACTGAGACCTAAAACAAGCTAGCAAACTGAAAGGACAGATCAAAATCCCCCCCCACTTCCAGTAGCTTTCCCTGCTGCCATCCCACAATGGCTGTTACAAGCCACACAAACTGTCTTTCGGTTATTAACTTTCTCCCTTGTTACATCTGTTTCATGTTATTGTGTACTCTCACACTTCAGAGTTTCATTACTTTCTATTATCCCTCAACTTGTCTTCCAGAGATTCCCCACTTTTCAGCATGTTGTCCGTCAGTCTGTGAGCTGAGAAAAGCAGCCCTTAGCATCCCTTCTGCTAGCAGTGGCAGCGATATGGAGCAGATCCTGCATTCTCCTGCCTTCAGCAGGCTTTGTAGATCTACAGTTTAAACTTGATTTTTAGCAAATCTTGCTTTACTCACATCACTTGTTCCTGCATGAATGGTGCTTTATCCCCTGGGATGCTCCAGGTTGCTCTGTCAAACCGTCGTCCCACATTTTCGCTCATTACACAGGATGCAGCATACCAACCCAGCTTTCCTCTCGCTGAAATCAGTGCAACTTGTCTCCTCTGGCTTTGTGGAAACTCCCTCACAGGGCTTTCTTCATGGCCACTGGATAAGCCAGTCTACTACTCCTCCCACTTGAAGGCTGACAACCTTCTGTGGGCAACTAGAGAATAAGGAAACTCCCAGTGCTTCCTTTTTGCACTTGGTTGGCTGTGCTGTGTATGGACTTGAACTGGCACGCATCAGGCTCTGCCTCCTGAGTTCTTTCCTAGGTCTTACAAGCCAGAACCACTTTGTCATCATTTCAAAGTAGAATATGAAACCGTTTCTGTGCTGTCCTACTGGAGAAAGAAGCAGTACTCAGAGGTATTATGGATGTGCTGACAGCTTGTTCGGTCCTATGCAAGAGGCAGAACAAAGCAGACCCTGCCCTGGAGAACTTCTAAACATTGCTTAATGTCTACTTTTGATTCTGCTCTAAATGGTTCTGAACTGACTCTGATTTTTCAGGTGTTTTCCTTATCTCTGGACTCTTTGTTGAAGCTCTGCTCACCAACATTTCTTCTGAGAATCCCACCATTCATTGCTTTGCTTGTGTGATGCTCTGAGCCGTGGCTGAGGCGATCTCTATCTTGAAACCACAGTGAGCTATGCCTGCAGAAATAGGATAGCATCGGTGTACCTTGGTGTCCCTTTTGCACTGGTCTGCATCTAGCCAAAGCGGCTTTGAGTGCTGCAAAGGCTGCCAAACCTGCTCAAGGGTGCAGGTAAGACCGCTTAACTTGTGCTGAGCTCTTAGTGCTCTGGTTTTATCACCAGCAGTGCCTGGGTTGGCAAGGTTAAAGCTAGCTGGCACATCCTTACAAAACCCAGAAATCCCAGCACTGAGCACATGCATGCTCTGCTAGTCACCGGCCATTTAAATACTCCTTAATTACACCCCTTGCTATGAAAAGGCCCCACATAACCCCTGCTTTTCATTAAGCCTCCACCAGAGGCGCAGAGGGTTAAAACTGCAGCCTCAGTAGTAAAATCTGCTTGCTTCCAGTATGACCAAGCATTCATTTCTACTCACTCACCTATCTGAGTAAGATGTCTGTAGCTGCTCCTGTCATGCCTCTGGGATAACACCTGCCTTCTTGTTTCTCTTCCTGTTCTCTGTTCTCGTTTCTTTAGTCACAAGTCTTCATAGATGCTGTTCCACTTGTTCAGACCTGTCAACCCCTCAGCCAATTCCAAAGCTTCACAGGATGGTGAAATCCTGCTTGCTAGTGGTTTTTTCTTAATCCTAGTCCAGCTCAGTACCTGTAGGAATGCTGATGCAATTAGGACTGGCAGAGGCTGGAGAACATCAGTAAAAGCTTCTTGTACTGTGGATATGTAAACCATAGCCATCCTGGACTCACAGATACCATAGCTCCATCATAAATGAAGCCCAAATCTCCCCAAGCAGTTGTCCAAATTCCTGGAGAAGGTGGCAGATGGCACTTCTGTCTCCTGTCTTCTAGCAGTAGACAAGTAGATCTTCCCTGGTGATCCCTACTCCTCTTGGTACCCAGGAAAGAGAGAGCAATGCAATGCTTAGGATCAATTCACTGGTGATAATCCAGTAGCTTTAGGCTTTCCTATTGGGAACTAGCAAAGATGTCAACAAGAGGAAGAGGTACTACAGTATGGCAACTAGGAAGGAGGGGAATGAAGAAACCGGGAACAAACTGCGCAAGGGCAAAACAGTCATTAGCGAATCAGTAACTGAAACCAGCTATTACATAAGTGGCTGTGTCAGTGTCATACCTCTTCAGATGGAGGACTTTTGGGTTAAATTCAGGTGTAATACTACATTTTCCATCAGCAACCTCTGAAGGATTCCTTCACCTTCTTGTAGAACAGCTCTATCCATGCCTGAGTGGGAATTGCAGTCATAGCCTTGATGCCCAAGCAGCAAATGTACTCTATACAAATACAGCTCTATACAGGTTACCAGTGCTGAAAACTTTACAACGCAGAGTAATGATGCTCTGAACGCAGGTAAAGCCTCAGGGAAGCAGCATGGCTGAAAAGCAGACCTGGCTTTAAGAAAGAGATAGTTTTGTAACCTCTAACTGCTGCCGAAGGCGATCCAAACCGCTAGGCCGATGTAAGGATTCCATTGATGACTTATTTTTGATTCATTCAAACTTGCAGAAGATGATCTGGGAGACCCATGCACATCCCAGCGCTCTGGGTCCCTTTGTTCTGGGGCGTGAGATGTGCTCATTCACATGGAAAGCACACTACTTGGCCAGTACTTAGCCAAAGATTTGCTGTTAATCACTGGGTTTTCAGTGTGTTTTTCATCGCCAGGAAGGCTTTATGAGCCAATCCAAGAGTTAAAACGCTGCCATGTGAGTTCCAGGACCCGTACCTCACTATGAGTAATGCACACTGAATAGTCCACCTGAAGAGCACAAATATTCCTGGTCTGACCTGTCTGTTCAGAAACCCTCCAAAGAAATCCCCAAACAAGCCCCAGAAGCCAGATCAGGAATGGTTTGTGACCAAAAGGAGTTAAACTGGCCTAGTGATGCTTTCTAACTGAATTTATCCCCTAGGCACTATATAAAACCCAAGGAGAGGCATAAGTCTACAAAAAGATCATTTTTGTTGATCTTAACTCTTCACAACTGTTGAAGGTTTCATTCTATTTCATTCTAAGTCTTCACAATTGTTCAAAGTCTGCATCGTTTTTGCTGGAAGGCCCCTGCTTTGCCAAGGTTTTGTCTAGTCTCCTGCACATTCAAAACAACCAAAACCCCACCTAACTAAACTGAAAAACTCAAGATGGCAATGCTCAATTTTCCTTATCCACCAGGACAGTGAAAGCAATGGCAATAAGTTCAAAACTCCACCTATAGACAAGGGTAGAGTCTGCCACAAAGAAATACCCACTTGAAAGCCTTTAACTCTTGAACTTTTCTCTGGCTGTGCAATCTTGGCCAAATCTTCCTGCCTGCCTCTCTCTCTGTTGCCTCATCTCTGCAATGGCCATAATGACACTTTGCAGCATTGTTGAGAGGGTTAATTGGTGTTTGTATAAAGCTCTGGTGATGTAAGCTGCCATGTAAGCATGATGATGACTACTGCTTTGATACTACTTGCTAATTGCAACAGGATGGGCTGTAGTCATGCTACAGTATTTAAAAACATGTTTTTAAGAGATATTCCTAGATCTCATCTGCTGTTTTAAGACGATTGGTGCTTACTCCTGCATTAGACAATCAGATGACAGAATTCCTTGTGTATTTAACAAGTTCTTTGTGTTGGAATTAACTTCCCACCTAATGCAAGGGGTGCTATCACATCAGATCCTATGTTTTGGCCTTTAGCTTTCAGCCTCATTGAATGAGCTCCTTGCAATGCCTGTTGCTTAACATAATAGACTTTCTTCTTGCTTCAAGGATAAGATCTTGAGATTATCTTCACTATTTGTCTAGATGCCTATAGATCAAGAACACCAGTAATTCGCATTTGCCATTGAATATGCCTCCAGACAGATGTGAATATACATCATGAAGACCTATATCCTTCACCTGATACTGTTTCTGCAATCCTCTCTCCTCTTTGAGAGAACGCATTCACTCCTCACACAAGGGCTGGCAGTTACTACAGTGCAAGTAAGGTGTGCTGTATTACCTAATTTTGAAAGTGCCTTAGCAAAAAAAACCCTGGTTTTCCTCATTATCCTGCCATTTTGACTGGAATCTTCCAGCAGGTTTTGGCAGCAAACATCAACTTGTTATTCTATTCCATTCAAAGCCTGAACGCTGACTTTGACTTGAACTCTGATCAAGACATTCCCTGTTTTCCTATGCCCTGCTTTGCCACTGCAGCTAGGTTAGTTTGTTAAAACAATACTCTACTCTACACATACCTATGTACTGTTAAAACAATACTCTATTCGACACATACCTATGTACTAAAGGCTAAACACAATAGTGGAGTTACAAAGAGGGTAAGATTGCGGGGGGGGGTGTTGCTGTTGGGATGAACATATGCAGATTACCTTTGATCTGTCACAGACTTCAGAACATGCTCTGAGCACCCCTCAGGAGAAGACTTGGTAGGACACATTGTCATGAATATTCAGTGTAAATTATGAGATGGAACATCACTCTGTTATTCTGGGTGCCACAGGAAATCATGTTGCCTTGCTCTTTCTGATAATCTGTCTGACATACATTTATTATTAAGTTGCACAGAGACTATGCTGGCAGACCTCCATTCTAAACATTATTTGTACCAATAGTTCCAAAAGGCTTCTCTTCTTCAAAGACATGCCCCCCTGTAGGGCTAGAGCATCTCCAAAAGCCTGCATCAATAAGTGAACTATTTATCTACCTGAACCAATGAGAATGTGAAAGACTGCTTGTGCTTCTACACTGTGTGCTCCAACCATTCTGATGGCATTCAGCACATGCCCATTTCTCTTCATGGCCATAAGCACATCAGAAGTTGAAGTGTGAGAGTGAGGATTTAAAGCTTGGGCCAAGTTTAGCAGGTACTGTCTTGCTTAATAAGTTCTATAAAGGAAATGTTTTATCATTGAAAACATTCATCAGCTCAGCCAGAATCTTCCCGTAGGACTAAATTAGTGTTTTAAATAAGAAAAACTATGTTGTCACAAAAACATGCTGTGAAATTGCAAATGGTCTCTGTGCAGAATGATTATGTGTGGAGATTACTTGGCTTTAAAGGAAGTTCAGCAGCAATGAAACCACAGCCATTATAATGGCTTTTGAAGGCAGACATCCATCTTGCAAGGTAATAGCTTAATAGCATTCTAATATAGGCATGCTGTACTTTGGATATAAAGAGCAATGTAATCACACAAATGTCAAATACTAAAGAGAAGCATGCGGAAGCAGTGAAAGGCTCTGAGAGAAAGTGATGAACAGCAAGGAGAAACTGGCATGTCATGCTATTTGCCTTTACATCTTAAGGTGATGTCATTAGAAGGTCACTTATGGCCACTGATGGCTGTGTACCAATTATCATTTGAGAAACACAGGATGGAGAGGTAAATGGGAACTTGATCCTGGGGATAGAGCTCCTTAACTAGTACATGTGGAATAAAAGAGGAAGAGGACTGACCTTTTCTCTTCCTGACTCAGAAACATGTCAGAATCATTTTCCAGCAGATAGTACTACTATCTCCTTGTCCATCATCATAAAGGAGGTCACACCCGACCTTAGCCAGGCAGGAGAGGAAATCAAAGAGAGAAAAAAAGCTCTTGTTTATCAGGGATTTATCAGTGCGCAGGTTAAATTGCCCGTCATTGTATTTGGGTCCCCTAAGGCTCTCTGCCTGCCCACTGCCTCTCCAGCTCAGACAGCAGAAAATGTAATAAATTGTAAGAATTATGATGCCTGGAAATATTAATCTGGCCTGCAAATGAACAACATTGATTGTTATCATAAGAGCAGTGATTATGGAAACCCAAGATTATGATTCATGCTTGGCACTTGCTGATGTGAAGAGAGCTCAAGGTAGGTGACACTCACCAAATGATTAAGTGTAAAGCTGTATAAATATTATCTTTATATTATATAAGAAAAAAAATCGAATGATGGAACAATGGAATGATTTCCTCATGATCAACAATGAATCAGTGCGACTCAGGAGCCATCACAGCCCTTCTCTGAAACTCAAGATAATCACTATGTTGAAGCAATTTAAGAACCAGTTATCAGTTTCCATTAAAAGAAAGAATGAGGATCATTTTTGCAGGGAACCAAAGGGTTTGGGGAATTCTGCAAAATCATATAGTTCTACTAGATAATAATGTATTCTACTTCTGTAATACTATAAAGCAAACAAGTACTATAGAGGCAAAACAGACACTGGAGGAAAGTCACTCTGCAAGAGCCAGTGTGGCATTCGAAGCAATAACCCGCTCAGAAGGACAAAGTACCAAAACCAAGAAAAACAATTAAACACACAATACCTCTAAAATTGCTTTTGGGCTAAGGATTAGGAGCCAATTTAGCAGCACTTGAAGAGAAAACCAAACCCTCCTATGTTGTTTCATCCATCAATGAAGTGGAATGACTTTGAGACGGGAAAGCAACAAGATGTTCTAATGCAAATGACCTTGCTCATAGTTTAGACCTGGAAGTGATGCATCTCATATGCACTTGAAATTGGAAGGGAATTCAGGAGGGTATAATTACTTGAACTAAACCTGGCCAGGACATTAGCACTAATGTTCTGTACTCTAATAAAAAGATCTCTGAAGGATTATTGGTCAAGGATATCTCCTGGTTTGAATGCAAGCTCAGACAGTGGAAAGCATGTGATCAGTTAGTGCTCTATTACAGACGTGGCCCTGGGACAGTGATTTATTGTTTCAGTGTCACTGTTCTCATCTGCACATCAGTAATTACAATTGCAGCACATTCAGTGACGGAGTCTCACCAGATTGAACAGCAAATATCCTTCTGCCTTTTAATAAGGTTCAGGTTTCCAAATCTGTTTTGCTGAAAAAACCTCCAACCCAAACTCATCAAAGCTTTGCATTGGCCCAGAATGAACAAATGCACTTTAAAAGTAAATACAGCTCAGCAATATTTATTAATGCTTAAACACAAAACCAAAGTCCTAACTAAAGTGTTTAGGTAACAGTGTCTAGAGTACACATTTTATATAGGCTACAGGAAGAATGCCTTCACCAGCAACTGAATTTGGCAAACAGTGACAACAGCCTTGCCAATAAATAGTGCTCCCTTGCTCAATAAGAGAAGATGTCACTGCAGCTTCCTGAGCTAAATCACCTGTTACTCACAGGATGAATTCTTCAAGGTGATGGTTCTTCCTTAACAACATCCCAAAGATTCAGCCTTTCTTTCCGCTTGGCTTTGCAGAGTTTCAGCCCTGTGCCTGACTTACATCCAGCCCATCCACATCAAGGTTGCCACAGCCCCTTTTGCTCTGAGACCCTTGAGTATTTTTTTCCCCACTTGTTCTCTTCTTCCATCCAAGCTTTTTGGTCCTCTGTGCAACTCCATCCTCTATTTACTGCGCTTGGCAATGTCCACTCACTTGGGAGAGAACACATTATAACTGACTGATCTTCCAATCCCACAGGCTATAGAGACTGAAAAAACAGTAAAGGGCCTAGTGGGTAGTTCTCTGTATTCAGGGCAGAAGCAAAGATTCCTGGTTTATTTCTACTACTAAAGATGAGACCTATCTTGGTGATCTGAAGCAGCAATGGGTTCAATGGTCAACCTATGAGGCAGCTAAAGAAACAAACCTACCAACTGAATACATATGAGACGAGATCCTCTCCTGATCCCACTGTAACATGGCTGTTGGAAATGGGATTTGGGGAAATTGCTTCTCCAAGGATACATCAAATGTCTTTCTGGGATGTAAGAGCTTTCTCTTTCACCAGCATCCCCAGTTTTGAGTAGCCTTGAGGCTGCGCTTCAAAGCACTCTGAGTCCTCCTGGAGAATCTAAGCAGAGAAGCTGAGCAGCCACAGCATTGCCACATTTACTGGACAAGATTACATTTGAGTACATGTGAACACTTAATTACCCCTCACAACATTCCTCAGGGTGCATTTTCTCTCTCAATTTATTTCTTCATCCACCAAGGTCAGCCTCAAAATACTCATTTGACTGCATGTGGGGAGCAGTGCATGAAGTACCACTTTCATCGGGTGGAGAAAAAGAAGCAAAGGACTTAGCCAAAGGCACCCACAAACGGAACAAATTCCAATTCCTGTTATTTATATCTGGCCTGAAAATCTGCAATGCTTTTCTTATGATTGAAGAAAGATTTTCTGCAATGTGAAAGTCAGACAGCTCTGTGGTTTAATACAAAAGGTTTGGTCATAGGCACATAAAGATGTTTTCATGTCCTGTAGCCAGCCACGATCCTGCTGAGGAGCCCATAACAAGGTAAAGAACAACTCCAGTCTTCAAGGGATAGCAAACTGTCTCACTTGTCTCTGTCTTGGAGTTATTCACCTTCCAATTTAGCAGCATGTACTTATCTACTTGATGCACTTCATGATTGTGAATATAAATTTGGAATTTCTATTGACTTCCCAAGCTCAGGTTTAAAACGTGCCTTGGAGACATGAGAGCAGTCCACCAAAGGAACTTTACAGAGAGGAAATTCTCTGGTGTTATTCATTTGCATGCTGGAAAACAACTGGGAAGAAAGAAACTACCCTGAGAGAGAAGTCTCATTCTACGCTATCATCAGTGTTGAGAATAACATACCAGAGAGATGAATGGAATGTGAATGACAACACACTTATGTATGAAATACTTTGGGGTTGGGGAACATTAGAGAGAATGACAGAGGTGTAACTATGAGCTCTGGAATCCCTTCAGCATTTGGGGGCCTTTATTACAGTTTCCAGGTTCACATGTTTCTCACAGTTCTAGACTTGGATGACTCAGTAGGGATTCCAGCATAATCACACACACAAAAAAACCCCAAAATGGTGCAGTAGAGAGAAAAAAGCATGTAGTTATCCTCAGGTATAAAACTAGGTATGGATTACACTGCATGAGTTGCCATGGGGAAGTTATTAGGTGAAATACATGTAGGCAAAACCAGCATTCTAATAATACCTTGTACTTATACAGTGCTTTAAATCTTTAAGTATAATAGTAATATATAATAAGGAATTCCTTCTGTTCTGCAAAACCTACAAGTATTTGTAAACTGTGAGCTCAGATCAGATAAAAGGATGACTGAGTGTAAGAGATTAACATAAAACCGATCAACTATTGCTGCTTTGGTGAATGGAAGCTCCTGTTATTGTGATTGAGACTGACATAATAATGAGAAATATTAAGACATCTGACATGAAACTACCATGAGATTAAATTCCTTACACCCCTCAATAACTGAAACTGTTTCTGTTTGGTTTGTTTCTCTCTTCACAATTTGAGATTGGCTTTTTTTCCCCCTATAATCTCTATCATTTTCCTACTTCTGGAAACATAATTCTTGTCCAGATCTGAAGCTTAAGTAACAAAGCTGCTTCCATCTCTCCGTGGGGCTCTGTAAGTCCAAACATCATTTCAGTTTGTCGCACAGCTGCAGCTCTCTCTGGGGGCTAACACGACAGTCACTTTACATCAACAACCCCGCCTTAGTGCTTAGGAGGCAAATGAAAACTCCACAGACCCACTAAAACTGAACTCACTTGAGATATTGTGAGGACACAAGATTTTGCAATCCTCAGTTTGTAGAAACAAAGTGAAATTTAAATCTTACAGGTGGTTTCAGACCTGGGTTTTGCCCAGAGGTACTGACATCGCAGCCAATGTTTTTCCCTCCCTTCCTTGCTGTTGATTAACCCATGTCAGGCAGTGCAAGCCTAGGCAGAGCCTGTGCAGCTCTGAAAACTGAGTTTCAAAGTTATGCGGGCTACCACTGCCCTCTGTTGGTACCTGTGCAGGGGAGCTTCAGCAGAGAGGAGACCCATGGTCACTGCTGGAACTGATCTCATGGATGATGCCTCTTTTGGAACAGTAAGAAAAATTCCGGCCTTTATTGTAGTCCTGTGGTCCCATCTATGAGTCTGTTGCAAACTCTCTGGGCAACTCATTTCCTTTTCTGCCTTTCCGTTTCACCTGAACAATAAAGGTAGATTATCAGCCCAGCAACAGAGGTATGCTTCTCTTAAACTAGCTCCTATGCTGGTTGTTAATGAACAAAGGACAGTGGCTTTCTCTATACTTGGAGTGGTGAACACAGATCATAGAATCCCGCACTGATCTGTGTTGGAAGAGACCTTAAAGCTCATCCAGTTCCAACCCCTGCCACGGGCAGGGACAC
>JANRGW010031947.1:0-30410 GCA_024733675.1 Psilopsiagon aymara | reverse complement strand
TCACAAGCATGTCAAGGTCCCTCTGGATGGCATTCCTTCCCTCCAACGTATCAACCGAACCACCCAGCTTGGTGTCATCGGTGAACTTCTTCAGGGCGCACTCAATCCCACTGTCTGTGTCACCAACAAAGATGTTGAACAAGACCGGTCCCAACACCAACCCCTGAAGGACAACACTTGTCACTTGTCTCCATCTGGACATTGAGCCATTGAGCACAACTCTTTGCATGCGGCAATCCAGCCAGTTCTTTATCCACCGAGTGGTCCACCTATCAAATTAATGCCTCTCCAATTTAGAGGCAAGGATGTCATGTGGGACAATGTCGAATGCTTTGCACATGTCCAGATAGATGACATCAACTGCTCTTCTTCAAGTTCTTCAAGTAAATTCCACTTGCCAAGCAATTTAACAGTTACTGATCTCTTTTTGTCATTAAAATTACTGGGTCCTTAAAACTGCAACTTTTAGAGATGCATTAGGAGTGATATATTCTCCCCCAGAGTCAGCAATGACAATGACCAAGAACCGTCTGCCATGCAGCCTTAAAGGAACTTTCCTTAGGGTTTGAAAGTTCCCTGTCTAGTGACAGCTTTTTGGATTCCTTAACCAATTTTAATACAGTTAACAGGAGTTACAACAGATATCCTTAGGAAAAAATCAATCTGATTAAAAGACAGTATCATTAGGATCAAGTTCAAGTGAATCACCCTATAATTAACCTGTGTCCTGATCATTTTTTTTCTATATACTGATAAAGCACCTCGTTATTCTCACTCCCTTTAGACTTGGGTTATTTCAATGTTTCTCTAGAAACAAAAGAGGTCACCAAAAAAATCCCTTAGACTGAAGTGCAAAAACAATTAAATGAAGATTTTCCTTCCAGAACAGGTTCTGCCAAATTCTTTAGTGTTTTTAGACACCATTTATCATAATCCAAACATAGACACAACAAAGTACTGAAGTATCAGTGTAATATGATTACATCATCTAAAAAAAGCAAAGTCAAAACAAGTGTAGAATATTTCTGTATTGTAGATGTACCCTTGGCACTGAGCCACATCCTGTTCTTCTCCATGACAGCTACAGTTTCTTCTAATAAACAACAAATAGTGGGTAAGACTTACACCTTCAGACTATCATTTTATCTAAAATGACACTATTAGGTAAAAAAATATAACTCACAGATACTTTCATCAGAATTGGCTATACCAATACCCTGTATTTCATACTAAAAAAAAAAACTGTGGCATAGTTCCTTGCCTATTTAACCGCAGGAACTTGTGAAGCAGGAAACGTATTCCAGACAAAATACACACCTTGTCTGGCAATGTCCTCTGATATTGTCTCCTTAAATAATTTGCCAACACTTAGGTTTAGTTTAGTCTAAAAGTCTAATCTTGGACATTAAAAATAGATTATCAATGACATCTGAAATTTTATTCTCCAGGGATTATAAAAATATCACCAATTTATATCCAAATCATATCTAGCAGATTAGCATCTTTAATTCTGCCAGATTTACAGCCACCCTCACAGTAAAGAACTTCTTCCTTATATCTAACCTGAACTTCCCTTGTTTAAGTTTTAACCCATTACCCCTTGCCCTATCACTACAGTCCCTAATGGACAGTAGCTCTCCAGCATCCTTATAGCTGCCCTTCAGATACTGGGAGGGTGCTGTGAGGTCTCCACGCAGCCTTCCCTTACATTTGGACTATTTAAGCTTAAAATTAGGTGCATTCAACATCAACAGTAACTTGGTCAACTGGATAAAATACTTCAGCTAAAAACTTGTAAAAATAAAATACTTACTGTAATATGCAGAAAGAGATTCTATGCTGTTTCTGACCATCACTTGCAAAAAGCTGTTCCCTTCATGCTTCTCTCACAAGAGAGAGCCAATGCAGGGTGGGGGAGGAAGGAAAAAACCCAACTATAAACTAGACACTAAGTCATAAAATGCAATAAGGTTATCAGAAGTTTATTAGACCACACCTCTCCTCTAAGATGAGATCACACATACTCGTGTGTCTTACAACATTTTTGGAACTTCCAGAGACATACGCTCTTCCCAGTCTATTCTAGAGTTTCACTAGCCACACTGCATCAATCTCCACCAGTAAAAACATATGCTTATTAGGTTTGTGGTGTTCCAAAAGACCTCAAGCAGCAGCATATACTCTCTTTATTAAATTAGCCTTGATTTTTTTGACCTCTCCTCGTAGGTCTTGGATCCAGTGTCCTGATCATCAGTACTACTGTCTTCTGGAGTCTCCAGCTTCATAAAGTAACTTAGATTTGTGTTCACGTACTAAGTACACGGCTCCAAACCTGACACAATGAGCTTGTTGACTCCATTTCTACCCTAAGTTGAGCAGAGGGATTTACACAGTTTTATGACAATGCTTCCATTTGTTTATCCTGCTGTGATGTTACATTTTTTGAACGTTTTTCTGTGTATGATACTGTTTGTCTTAAGGTCAGCTCTTAACTCGCAATCTTTCACTTCAGAACTCCCAGCCATTCCTTATTCTGTCTTTGCCTTTTTTCTTTAATTTAGAAGCAGTATTTTAAACTTGGCTTTAATGACTTGTATCCCATTTCTCATAGATCATTCTAATTTGTTGGTTCATGTTAAATTCTAATCCAATCTTCCAATGTCCCTGCAGTCTCATAGCTGTTACCATTTTTCATTGCAGTAAACATGCAAGTCAACAGATACATTAGTAACCTCTTTTTTTAAGAAAGAAACAGACATGAAAGAGTGCTGTTTGTGCTGCTGCATCAGAACTGACTTACATAGAATGTGCTTTTAAAAATGAATACATTTCAGAAAGCCAGCCTAGCAGTAAGCCAGATTTTAAACAAGAATCCAAGCTAAATGACTACCAGAATGAAATAGTGAACTGAAGCCGAATGTTAGAGCAAGAAACAGATTTTGTTGATGCTCAGATGTGGGGGAAAGTAATAAGCAAGAATCACAGCACGTACTCCAGAAACTCAGAAGGATGGTTAATGGATAATAATAAAAAGGGAAGAACTAAATCAGCAACATACCCTTGTGAAAAGGTTATTTTCCTTTTCCATCAGAAATCATACGCTTATCTATTTAGATATGTAGAAATAAATAAAATCTATCCAAGATCTCAGATGCCCCTAAAGTAAACCTTAAACCTCACAATATAAAGGCTTTTTGAACAGGTAAGTTTATTGTCAAAAGCCTATCTCAGACAAATGTAACTTGTGGTATATTCAAGAAAGGAGAAGAGAGCAGTTTAGAATGCAATTGTTGATCTTTCTTTTTTAATAAACTACAAAACTGCAGCCCATAGATGGAATGTATTAGACCAAGTGTGAAATACGATTAGGAAGAAAAAAAAAGGTATAGACTACCATGGGAAAGTTTTAACATCTGAGAAGTATCAAGAAAAATATTAAATAGGCAAATGGAATAAATAGTTTTTCCCAGCCAGACTCTGATAGCAGAAAATAGTTCTGATAGTTTGTTATGCAATCTGACAGGACGCAGAAATCCAACACAATCCATAGACTGCATAACAAAGTAATACGGAAAAGGTATCACCTCCTCTCTATTACTTAGTGTTCTGGGTTCAGCAGTAGCAGTCATTTCTCTCCTTCTTAGTAGCTGGTGCAGTGCTGTGGTTTTGACTTTCAGCCTGGGAACAGCACTGATAACATCGATGTGTGCAGCTGCTGCTCAGTAATGTTTACACTTACCACAGACCTTCTGAGTCTCATGGTCTGCCAGGGAAGACATGAAGCCGGGAGGAAGCAGAGACAGGACACCTGACCCAAACTGACCAAACAGGTATTCCATACCACAGCACTTCACGCCCAGTATATAAACCGGGGGCAGTTACTCAGAAGGGTTAGATCACTGCTTGGTCGGGCTGGGTATCAGTTAGCGGGTGGTGAGCGGTTGTATTCTCTCCCCTTGTTGTTTCCCTTATTATTACTGGTGGTAGCAGCAGTGGTTTGTGTTATAGCTTAGTTACTGGGCTGCTTTTATCTCAGCCCACAGGAGTTACATTCTTTTCATTCTCCTCCCCATCCCTCCACGAGCAGGGGGGAGGAAGTGGGGGGAGCGAGCGAACAGCTGCTTGGTACTGAGTTACCAGCTGGGCCTAAACCACGACACTTCGTTACTTCCCTCAACCTACAAGCACTACCTGTATCTTACCTAGATAGTAAGCTCCAATCAGCTTACCTCCACTGCTCAATCTCCTTTAGGAGTTGAGCAGTGCATACAAAACCACTGGCTTAACTACTGTTCCAGACACTGCAGTTTATCCTCTGCACAAATCCTCTTAATGATCCTCCTGCACAAATCGAACAGAAAAGGCAAAAACAGGTTTCATGCAGTTCTTAACCACTGTGATCTGCCCGTGCTACAGGAAGGTCTGCATCTCTACAACAGATGCAGTCATCACCACAGCTTACAGAGAAATCAAGGTAGTGTGAACACAGTACAAAATTAAGTATAAACACTAAATATAAACAAGCATATATGCATGCAACCAGGCTCACAGTTCAATCAGCCAATTCTGGTAAGAAGTGAGGTTTAAACAAGTCATGCAAGTTCTTCATACATACTTATCATTCATTTCCAGGGCCTGAAGCACACAGGTATTTCACATGGGGCTTGGCAGAGGGTGGATAGGAAGATTATTACAGATTTTCTAGTTATGCTAAATTTTTTTCCCTCTGAATCACTGCTTATATTCTGTATCAACAGGTTGCTCCTACTAACAGCAAGGGCTGGGAGGGCAGTGGCAAGAATAGCCAGTTCTAGGCTATAACTTTCACAGAAACCAAATCTGTTCTTCTCCAAAGCCAAATCATCTATTTCCAGTCTAACACTGTGGAAACACAAGTGTTAACCACAAACTGATGGACAGATCCACTGTCTCACTGCTGTTCCCCAACTCTCTGCTCCTGCATTCAGATTCTCATTTCTTCCTTTGCACCACTTCAACACTTTTCTGCACACTTATCTTAGCTGATCCAACCCACAAACCAAGAAACAAAACAAACCACCTTTTTGCTGGGTTTGTGAGATAAAACAGTTAACTGGTCTCAGCAGGAGTCAGATATGGGAGAGAACAGGAGTTCAGGAAATGGAAACCTCTTTCAGTATCAGTAAGCAGCTAAAAGCCAACCCAGTTTCAAGAAAACTAAGTGGAAACTGGATATGTGGAAAGCTACCTCCTTATTCTTTGCTTTGTCCTGGCCATGAAGTCCTCAGCACATCATTTGAAATCCCACTTTTATTTTTTTATATTAAACTATTCATTAAATTCTTAAGCTGAAGAAGTACTTCAAGAGTTGTAACTGTATAAATAAATCATAATACTTGAGAGTACTTTAGGTGTCAACAACTTGACAACCATTACTGCAGTTGGGTGAATAGCAAAACCATCTCATCTGCAACAAATTTTCTCGAGCTGTTAGTCCAGTTCAAGAAACTTCACAATCTTCTTATCTTCACCACAACTCATCCTAACAGTCTTTTCTACAGTTGCATCTAAAAAGAATAACTTCATAACATGCTTGGTTTCCATGTTCACATCTGAATTCATGTTTCAGTGAAGTTCAATTCTTTAATCAACTTCTCAAAAGAATAAAGTTACTCTTCTTCTAAGATTTATTTTTTATGATACATTTATTTATTTAAATGAGTATTATGGTACTTGCTTAGACCTTCAAAAACATAAGAATCTGCAGTATTAAGGTTTTAATACTCATCACCATTTGATAAAATCTAGCACTGGATCTAGAATATCCCAGACCACACAGTAGTTTACAACCACAACAGCTTAGTTACTTATAACTCTCAGATAAACTTCATAGAATAGGGTCTGTGCCCAACTTCTACAGTACTCGTGATTTGTAAGAAATACATGTAGTATCTGCCATACAGATGAAAGGGCCCAAAATAATGCCAAAGAATAAAGGCTTTGTACGTAAGACAGAGGATACATAATGAATCTATCAAAGAATTTCTCTTTTGAGAGGTGAGAAGCAAAGAGGAGAAGGAAGAGAAAGGGGCATAAGGAGAAAAGAAAGATGAAATAGGTGCCTGACCCAATTTTGTCAGTGATTCAGCATAAGAGCAAAAGATCTGACCTCTCTTTTGCAAAGTTTGCTTCTTCCAGCAGACAAGGATTTATCAACAGAAGGGCAGTTTTCAGTTGCTGTTTAAGTAGCATAGGTCTTCTTCTAGTCTGTGCACATCTAGTTTTTGTCTGAGAGGAGGCAACATAACAGAGGAAAAGAAGTACCTACTTACCAGCAATAGTTATTGTTCAAATTAATGCTTTCGGGGACTCTTCTTTCTCACTTTCATTTTGAAGCCTAGGTAATTCTCTGAAAGTAGAAGAGGAAAAGAGGATCATTAATTTTTATCCTTTTTTACTTTTATCTGCATTTTTATCCTTTGACAATTACATGAGGCTTTCAAGAGATGCATGCAAACACTCATAAAAAGAGAAGAATTTTATCATTTATGATTAGATGACTTGTAGCAAAACTCTTATGAAAGCAGAAATTTATACATACAAACAACCTCTATTTATACTGAGGTCCAAAAAAACCAGAAACTGTTTGCTTCGTTGCCAAAAAAAGCCCTACAAAGGTTAAGTATAGACCCCCAAGGCATCTGTGAAACAAATTAAGAAAGCGAGAGTGGAAAAAAGCAGTGGATTCATTCTTGGGATATATATAGCCATGCTTTAGGACAAAAAAAATAAGATCCTAAAACCAGATGCCCAAAATTACAACAGTAAACTCCTCAAACTGAAATAGTTGCCACATGGAAAAGAATAGGCTCTGCCTTTAAAACAGATGTAAGCAAATGTTGTCTTATCCCACTTGTTTATGTTTATACATAAAAAACTTAGTAGACCATAACACAGTAGTAGTTTTAAACAAAATCTGACTTTTGGCTTATCAAGGCATGGAGTTACTACACTGTTTTATAACAGTGGTCTCACTAATTTGGAATGGCTGCATACCACTGAACTAAGTGTTCATTCTTGGCCATAGAACAGAAAAGCAATCAAAGCTGCACCTATCAGACTCTGCAACAGCAATAAATTGGATGTTGAAAAAGCTAATTTGTGAACCTGACTTCAAGGAAAGGGATAAAACTGGGGAAGGAAAATAAATGGGAAACAAATTAAAGCAACAATAGTACCAAGAATGGGAGTGAAGAGAAAATGATAAATGCATCAGATAATTGTCTTTTGCTACAATACGAATTCTGCCAAAAGAGAAGCTTCAGCAGCTGCACTATGAAATGAACAAGGTAAATTGGCAACTCTAAAACTCTCAAATGCCGCAGAAGTGACAAAAATAAATAAATACATAAAGATTGACTTTTTTCTTTTCTTTTTCATGTAATAAATTATTCAAAATAATCAGCACCTACAAGGTCAGAGCCCACGAACTTTCAAAATGGAATGCCTGGAGGAAAGAGTGAGATAGCCTGTTTTCAATTCCATTTGAGATTGATAGTTCGGTTATACATCAGCTAAGGCGGCACTCAATAAAAAGGATATAGCCTTTCCTGTGATAAAGGATTTCAGAAATCCAAACAAAAAAGGAAAAATACAGCACTGTTACCCCATGTATAAAAAGTAACAACAAAGTTTTAGCTGTTCAAAAAATCTAAATTAGTTATTTTATTGTACCTTTCATCAAATCCATTACACTACCCATTTCACAGAAATGGGGCGATGAAAATACCAGCTGAGGGTGAGTCAGGAGGCCAAGCAAAACTGAATATGGAGCCCACCTTTTCAAAGAGCTAGGCCTACAGTGAACCTATTAAAGCACAGTCTGGAATGATGCATACTTTTAATTTTATATGAAACATTATGCGCTATCATATTACAAGTTCATATCTGCGAAGCCAATCACAAGTAAAAAAGAGCATATTATGTGAGCCATAGTTACGGAAAAACAGTTTTAGACAAGTTGGCTCACAGTAAACATGAAGTAGACATGTTTATATTTCATGTAATAAAAAGAAGTATTACTAAATTTACAAGTTGATTTAGCTTGAGGCAACAGCATTGCAGGCAGTACCAAAAGGCCAGAGTCCTACCAGGCTGGACAACTCATCCTGCCCTACAAAAAGCTCCCCAAAATTTCACAGTTATCCTGAAATATATAAAAACACACACACACCAATAGAAAGAAAGCGTGATAATTTGGGTCTTCTTTCCCCACACTACCATACCATCAGAGTGAAGCAGCTACTTGACAGTCACTGACAAAATAGAGGAGGAAATAAACAAAGCTCCAACGTAGTTTCTAGCTCTGCTCCAAGAAAATTTGTCCACAACACAGCTGATTAACAAAAATAATAATCATTACAAAACAATCAAGTATATTGAGTTAGTTGAACATCAAACAATCCAGCCAAGCCTGGACAAGTCATTTTGAAGTTCCACTTAACAGACGCTACCTGTATTACAATGAAACACTAATCTGAGTTCCAGTTGGTTGTTTTGCAACCAACCATGCACTGGATTTAGAATGTTTTCCATAGTCTGTTCAGAGTAACTCACAAAGAAGGTACAAATTGTGTACTGAAATCAAGATGCGGGCAATCAGTAATTTTTCTTTTCCATCCCTACACCTATTACCAAGAGGAAAGAAATAGAGCCCTTCGTTTTAAGATCACAACTAATGCAAAGTGACTGTCTATAAAATCAATGTACTCCAAGTCATTCAACTGCCAAAAAGCTTACGATTCTCCAATCTAATATTGTTAATATATCTCTGAAAATGGAATTCTATTTAAAAACACAACTATCTAAAAAAATCTTTGCATTTGTTTTTCAGTCATCTCAACAATGGTGCCTTCCAGGTAAGTCTGCCCCTATCGCAGTGATCTTTTTGGAGATGAGAGTCATGAAGTAACTCTGCAGACACGAAATTCTAAGTTACATGCCAAATCCTGACATTGAAATGCTGCATGTACATGGGACTAGTCATTGCCTTTTAGAAAAATTAATCTATTTATTAAAAATACATCTTTATAAAGGGTTCAGTATCACCTGGAGTGTTTAATCCAGTCTCCTCCGTTACACAAACCTATTCAAAACAAAGCCCAAACACATTTCATCAACTCTTTCAATGTAAGTCGAGTGTTAAAAAGATGCAAAATTTGACTGTATAACAGCAAGAGAACAGAATTCAAGGGTGCCAGCCACACTGTAAGTGCCTGCAACTACAGAAGAGCAAGATGAAAATGCCTACATAAGCTCAGGAATGCGGTTGGAGGATATGACGCACTTCCCCATTTCACTGGGGCAAACTGATTTCACTTTGTGCAGATGCTAGACCTATATGGCAGCACATACATACATACAGCACACGACTACCCTCCCAATGCCACAGGAAGAATTAGACACCTTGCTCAAAATCCCACCTTTAGTCACTGGCAAATCGCTTCCGAAGATAAACTCTGCTCCAAGAAGATAAAATGCACAAATAAACATTCTCTTCTGATCTCTACATAGTACAAGTGATAGGAAGAACAAAATTTCTAAAATTGGAAACTTTATGAAAAACGACAATCAAATGCTTTTTTGGCTGCTTTATCCCCTTTCTCAGAGATTTCTGTCATTCCATCACTGAGAAATCTCATACGCTTTTTTTTTATATGTCTTATTTTTAATTTTTGATTCCACAATCAACCTTATAATCTCATAGAATCACAGAATCATAGAATAGTTAGGGTTGGAAAGGACCTGAAGATCACCCAGATCCAACCCCCTGCCATGGGCAGGGACACCTCACACTAAACCATGTCACCCAAGGCTCTGTCCAACCTGGCCGGGGATGGAGCATTCACAACCTCCCTGGGCAACCCATTCCAGTGCCTCACCACCCTCACAGTAAAGAATTTCTTCCACATATCCAATCTAAATTTCCCCTGTTTAAGTTTGAACCCATTACTCCTTGTCCTATCACTACAGTCCCTAATGAAGAGTCCCTCCCCAGCATATCTTACATGGTCCTTTCCCATAAATACATAAAATATCATCTTGAACCACTGAGTTTTTCTCTCCATTACTGATTTGGTAAAACTAGACCTCACCCTCTGATTTTCAAACAAGATTTGTTACTAAGCTTAACCCTCGGATATATTTATTTTCAGGTGTTTCTCTCCCATATATGCACCCACACCCAAAAAAGACTATTCTTATTTCTTCCTAGGCTTTACTTATGGAGTTCTTTCATTCTCCTTTAAAAAGGCAAGTTCAGCTTCAGCATAATCACACGAACGGTTCTTTCGTTTCCAAATGACTCCATGTTTTGAGTGTAACTGTGATCAGAGCTACGTACCATCCTAAATGCAAATCAACCAATGCTTTATTGGCTGGTCCTAACAATCTTTTCTAAGGCTAGAAACCAGCTGGCATGTCTTAGACTGCTATTACTCTTCCGAACCCGTATCATCTGTTAAGAAAACAGATCAGAATCGTGCAACCTTCTACCTCTGATAGAACTATCTTATACCAGCTTAGTTATACCAGGATTTCTTGTCAGCACTCATGCATGTGAATTGTTAATTATTATGTTTTCCATTAAACTTAAATTATTTCCTAATACTCTAAGTATGATAATCCTGCCCTCTCTAATATCAGCAATCTCAGGAGCACATAGACCAGCTCTTTAGCAAAGCCACTCGATTATTTCTGCACTGGCTCTAAGGTTTCCACTAGCTGGCAGAGAAGTGACTGAACCTATGTTAAGGAAAATATTATGAGAAAATAATTTAAATGACAAAAACACTTCAAATAAACAACAAATTTGGCTACAGTGTTACAATGAATGTTTTTCATGTCCGGCAGAGAAAAACAAATGAAAAATCACTCCTTCCTTAAGACAAGTGAAGCTCAGAACACGTGTTTTCCACTTTTAAGACAAGAGAGAATGTGGTTTTCTAATGAAGAAACAGTTAACTTAGCTTAAAAACTGAGCTTCATTTCCATTATACGCATCAATTCATACATCTAGCATCATGGTTAGTTGCTGATACTAAGCAAGTTTCCTTAACAAATACGGAAAACATGAACATCACAGGGAAAGGTAACCTTTTTAATACACATATTTTAAAACATACATATATGATTATCTGTATATACTATATCTATTTATAACCATAAATATCTTATAAACCAAAAAGATCTTATATAAAGATATACATAAAGATCATCTTCTTTAGGCGAAGACCCCTTACTCCTAAGAGTTAAAGAAAAGCTGGCATACACTCAGTCCATAATATGCAAAGATCAAAGCCTAGTCATCTAACTTTTACTGTACACAGAAGAAAGTCTCTCACGAATTAGCTGGTTTGCAGTGAAATGCACAGGATTCTTTCTGCAGTTTAATTTTGTGGAGAAGGTTCCCCTTCAAACAAGCTTTGACTACCACAGGTTTGAGAAGAACATACAATTGTTCACTGAAATTCTACTTTAATCAAACAAGATACAGATTTGGAAGCATTGTTTCTCAAAATTCCCAAAAACAAGCCCAGAAGAGATTTTCTCATGCTTGTTTTTCTTTATCAGGCAGGACTTTGCCACTTTGACCTCATTCTAAGAGCACACCAGTTTTAATAGCACAAATAATAATTAGAAGCAAAACTCAGTATCATTAACTTTACCAGAATAAAAACATAAACCAGTTACTATAAGCTATAAAGTCCTTTCATAGTACTGAAATTCTCACACATAATGGGCATATTAAAAGGCCAGACTAAGAATTAAATTATTAAATAACATCTAAAAACATTTTCAACCTATTTGCTTGATAGGAGGTAGGTCACTCAGAATGCAATAAACCAGTGTGACACTGTGCAGTTCTCAAGTTCTTCCCTACTCCCTTCCTTCAAGACACATTGGCCCAAACAGATGACTAACTTTTCCCTTTTGCTTAAAAAACACACGACCCTAGCTGGCACATCCTAATATTCCCAGAAGACAGGTCACTATTGTTCAGTGCCCCCAGCCCCATATTTTTCACTTTACAAAGTTTCAAACATGCTGCAGGGACACTGCTAATACAGTACACACTTGGATGTGTAGAGCAAACTTGGGGGAACTTTGGGATAACACTGCAAGCACTGCACCTCTCTTAGCTCTCTTAAATGCAGGAAAACATTATGTTTCTTTTCCCCAGAGTTCCACTGCTTCTCAGCCGTGTGAAGTGCCATCTGTGCTTCCCAGCCTGTCAAGCTAAAAATCTGCTGTCTTTCATATCACCAGTGAGCAAATTAAAGGCAAATAAACTAACAAGACTTACAAACGGCAATCCAGATCACAGTTCCAAAGTGATGAATGGCAAGTGTGTTTAGTCAAAGTGCCACAGGAAGAAAAAGGTGGCAAACAGTAGACTGTCTTCAGAGCTTGCCTGATCTCTGTAAACTAACAGAGATCAATATAAAAGCTATGGGGAATAAAACAAAAGTAGCTGGAAATCTCAGAAAGCAAACAAAAATATGACTTAACTGACACAACACATTTAGTGTTATTTACTTGGATAGTGAAGTTAGAGGGAATACTTGGCTCAGGAAGGACAGGTATAGATGGTAGAGCAGGAAATCTTGAGTATCTAAGGTTTGCATACTTATTCTGAGACCCAGGATACAACAGAAGCCAAACACTCCGCACAACATTACAACGAGACAGTTACAGTGCAAAGGAAAGTGTAGATATCTTATAAATTATCAACAAGAAAATTCATGTGGATGAGGATTTGGAGGGACTGATGAGAGAGGCTGGTTGTCCATTTTTAGTTCTTTCGGTTTGGTTTATGAGTTGTGGGGTTTTTCCGACACATCCAGCAGAATCATTCAAAGCACAAGATTTAATATGCTTTGATGCATATTAACGATGCACATTAATGATGCACAGTTTAGGCCTTTCAAGAAGGAGTTCACAGATATAACTGAGTTAACCTCCAGTTAGCAACTGGCGTGACTATTGGCTTTATGAAAGTTAACTTAGAACATCATATACATCAATATACTAATGCCTGAAACTTTCCCAGACACTGAAATGCAATCAGCATGTTAGAATAAGCTCTAAACTTTTCATAAAGGCCAACCACACTCTTCCAGCCTCTGAGAACAGTCTGAGGCTTATCACATGAGCCTGGATAACTTTGGAATGGTACCGTGCATGCAGCTACCTCTGTTGAAGGCTGAATGATTAACAGAAAGGAAAATGTCAGCCATCCTCAATACCAGACAATAGTCCACTTTATTAGCATTGATGCAGCCAAAAGGGATTTGAATTCAAACCATCTTAAGGAAACAAAAACTAATGCAGATAAAGGCTGGCAAAGTATACAAAACTAAGAAAAGGGGAAAGTAGTAACCATCTTTAGAAATTCAACCAAAAGAATGAGGAAATTTAGAGACAAGGAGATCACACAGAGAGAACTCTCTTTAAAGAGAGACAAGCTACTGAAAAAAAGATTGAAAAAAGCTGTCAGGAAAGCCCAGTTAAGAATGTTGTTAAGTGAGAATATAGACAACATGAAGAAGAAATAAAGGCTGAAATGCTGGCAAAACTTATTCTCTTGAAATAACGTCAAGAAACTCAGCAGGAAACAAACCTGTTTGAATTTGAGGAAGGAAATAGTTTGTGCTGTACAGCTTCATGATTATTTGTTATGGGTTACAGTAATTAGTTCAAAAGAGAAAGCCTATCCTATCCAAAGACAAGGAGATGAATACAGCCTCAGTGAAAGAAATAAGATCTAAATCAGCAAGCTTCACAGAAGAGAGACAGTACCATGCACGTCACTGAAAAACAATTGTGATGTTGAAAATACAACAAAAAAGGAACATGACTGTAAGCCAAAACAAAAAGTACTTTGTTTCTAGTTCAAATTTACATTAAAAAGCTAGAAGGCCTTCCTAGTAATTATGAGGGATTATTTTAAACTGTGGGACTTAATTCAGCCTATCAAACTTCAGATATAAAAGAGATAAAGAATTTTAAAATATACACACATTACTACCCACTACGCATACCCGCTAACCCTACAAATACAATTACTCAGTCCTTTGAAGTCAGCAAAATTTATATGGAAAGAAAAGTGAACATACAAGAGAAATACCAACACCAATAGAATTACTAAGAACCCTGTATGTATTAATTGAAAAAAATCATGCAGTAGCAGATTAAAAGAAGCAGCATCTTCTATTGTGCCTTTGATGCCTACCCTGTTCCTTCCTCTTTCTGTTTTCCCTTCCTTCTTGAAAGGTAAGTTCTCCAAACCTGCCCACAGTGAGCACACAGTTTGATATTGCTATGGAAATTACACTAGGAATTCATACATAATTTCATCTTTCATTTTAAGCTTTTCCAAACAAGAACCAGTAAAATTCATAGCACTTTATTGCAAAGCCTATCCTCAAAACAGCTTGAGTGACTCTGCTTTTATTAACTGATTGGTCAAATAGCAGTAAGGTGACGCTAACAAGACTGTGGTCAACTTCACTGCTGTGATTCAGAACCAGACCAGCAGCTGTGAAGATTTCAAAGATGGTATCAATTTCATACTGCTGCCATTGCTGCTCGGTGGGAAGGCTGTGAACAGATACAAGCAGCATTCAGCATCCAGGAAGCTGAAAAAAGAAGGAAAACAACACTGTTTCCCTTGAGGCAAGACAGCACTGCAGCTTCATGTTTATCAGACGCAGGCTAATTAAAGGTAGATCTTCAAACAAAGGCCAAGAAGGCTATCGAAGCTGAGATTCCAGCAATTAAGATCAAAGAAGTGGTCAGAGATTTTCAAGAAGAAAAATCTGAAAGACCGTTATGAAATTTGTCTTTTAGCTGGCTGATAGTGCCCGATAATGAAGGAAGCTGAAAATGTGTATTGAATATAATTCCATTAGCATTAATACTACACAAAAAACATGCAATCTGTATATTTCAGTAGAGCACAAATGCCTTCAAAACTACTCCTCAGTACTACACACCAAGCTTCACAGAGAATAAATGTCAAGGGAAAACCACATACAAATAAGACAGTACATTTCAATTCAAAGAGATTTCAGGTCTTTTAAGTTGCTCACACACATTTTTGACATATTTTCCTTGAGCGTGCTTCACTACAAAAAGACTAAAATAGCATGATATTAAGAAGAGACTATCTCTTAATGTACACATGAAGGTTTCTCCTGAAGTGGTTCTGTTATGTTCCTATCTCCCTCTTCTACTATCCATTAGGCAATCGTGCATCCCTCGCTTATTTCTCTGATGCTTAATTTATGAAGGAATTTTTTAGAAAATTATACATATGTTCTTCCTGACTCAGAGATGAAAAGCAAATATCCTTTTTAAAAGTTACATGTTGAGCTTAATCAAGCTGAATTTCCTCTTTTCATCTGTCTATAATGTATGAAATAAAGCAAACGGACTCACTGCAATGCATTTACTGCGGGTTAAAGGCTCCACAACTGAGAGTTCTTCATTCATTCCCAAAACATGTATATATTGGCAGTAATTCAGGTTTTCCCACACTTGAATTACGGTACAAGCTATCTTATGTGACCAGTATTAAATATAATCTAGCATAATTATATAGTTTTGTATATATGTGCATCTATGCATGCATAACATTGATAAGTATAACCCAGTTTTCATACAGCAAAGAACTTCATAATTATACCAAGTATCACTTCCTTTTTCCTTCGTAACAGCTTCACTTAGCCATAGATCACCCTTTCCTACACCAGTAAAGAGGTGCTAACAGACAACATGAAAAGATAACAAGTCAGTGCTCAAACACCGAGGGACACAGAATTGTGAAATTGAATTTTCTGCCAAATCCTGATCCCAGTAACAGTACTGTAGGAAGGGAAAAGGCAGTATACGGAAGAACTCCAGGAAGCATGAAAGAAAAGATATTGAGACAATGTCAAAAAATGTTGAGATGTAATCTTGAACCTGTTGGAAAAGCACGTTTTGTAGTAGCTTTCACAATATACATAGTTTTACTGAGAAAAAGTTTGACATCAGCTCTGGCCATCAATGAACTCATTAAAGAGCCTACTAGATAAAGAAGAAAAAACTTGTCACTACACTTCATACATCTCCATCAGGAAACTGAAAGTTTAAAGCTGAAAACTAGCAAGATAAGAGAAAGCCGAGAGACAAAATGTTTTGTTGAGGCTCAAACTGCACCATCAAGAACTCATGACTCTTCCTTCCAAATATATTTGCTCTACACACTATACATTCTGCCTGAGTAACTGTCACCAAATACACATATGTAATAAGTGCATCTTAGGGAAGACAGGCCCCTACAATAGTATAAATGCCATTAGAAATCACAGCGTGACAATATTCCATTTTGATATACCATATTCCAGCAGAAACATTTCACACTAATATATAGGCTATCAATACACCCTAGAAAGTATTATCACTTATTATTCTTAAATATTGTCACACTGCATTTGGAGGATGGAAGGGTGAGACTCTTAATTTTAGGACATACTAACTGTACACACCTGGGTCTATCCACCTTCAAAATAACAGTAAATCTTCACACAGCACATCCAAACACAGCTGAAGAATTCTCAGATGGGAATCCCAGAGTTCCCAGCACTTGTTTCTCTATAATCACATTTGTTATAACATATAAACAAAATTCAAAAAAATCCATAATCTAAGTGCTCTGCGCTCTAGATACCAGGTGAGGCAACACTTTCAGGCAATAACAGATAAAAGAACTGTCCAAAGGAGCATCCTGTATGCTTGGATTCCAAAGCACTTCTGATTTCAAAAAGCGCAGTTAGAGCCATCACCTCTTTTGATAAGATATGCTGAAGCCAGATAAAGAAATGATCAATCTCCTTGTGGCTGCTGCTGCCAGGGAAGGTAAGCCATTTCAGCAACAATACTACACATTCGTAAGAGACTTCAGGAGAAAAGCCACAAACAAAGGTTATCAATCTAAAGATTCCCTGTTTGGTTATGACTTCAAGTACTTGAATAATAGAAATGACAGAGGGAAACATTAAGTAGAAAAGCAGTTCTTTGCTGTCCTAGAAGTCAAATCAATGGAAACCTCCTCAATAATGAAAAAATGCACTGTTTGACTGCAGGTGCCACTGAATTACACCCACTATTTACTAACTTATCAGCAGTAGGCAATAATCTTCAGGAACTCCCAGGACGCTTCTTCGCTGTCTAACACAGCATAAGCATATTGCAACATTTCACATCAGTGCCATGAGAAATGCATTTCAATAAATATTTAAAGACTACAAAAGCTGTTTTTGTGTTTACATTAGTTATATATACTAAGACAGACAGGAGGGCTGTTCAGAATCTGCACTTTTGAGATAGAACTCTAAAATCAGCAAGGTACAATTCTGCTTACTATTTTTCACATTGATTTTCAAAAAGAGCCTTGTCATTTATGCCTTGGTCAACATTTCTGATGGGACACTAAACCATAGCTCCATAGAGCAGCTCTGATTTTTAGAAACATAAAAATTTAGTCATAAACCCACAAAACCAAAACACCACCAAGATGGATCATTTATTTTCCTAAACAGTCTCTAGCAAAACACATTCAAATATCAAATGGATGCCTTAACCGACATAGCATGACTTGACAATACCTGAAAGTCTTTACTACACTGTATCATAGCTAATTTTATGCTTGTCTTCTAAAATACATAATTTGTCCACTAACCTCTACTAGAAGGAAAGGGCTCTCTGTCTCTAAAAGCAAGATTTTATTTAACCAAGAGCAAACTTGGACTCTGACATATGAAAGTACTACAGAAGGAATCCCCAAAGTTAGGAAACAGTAAAATTTACTTTATACTGAAGGACCAAGCAAAGATCAGTTGGGGGAGGGGGGAGAGAAAAAAATACACATCACATCAACAAAATCTGCAAGTAAAATGGATTTATATTTCATCTTTTCCAAAAAGTCTCATAAAAGGGTATCTTAACAACAGGTAAAACTCAAAATATTGAGTTGTCTCCATTACAGTCCAGAAGTAAAGGGAATATTATCCTTAAGGACTGAGTGCAAGTTAATGACAGGAATTCAGCATAAACCCACATGCACTTAACCTGAGAATTCAGTTAAAACTCCCTCAAAAACTAAACAACTTTTCCAAGTGAACATATGGAAAACTCTGCAATTATGTCTTTAGGTGAAATAATGAAACACCTTCCTTTAAAAATTTAATTTCAATCATTCTACTTACTTGAACAAGATACAGTATCATTCCCGTAGAAATGTTGTAGTGCTACCTACCAGTTCCTCACTTCTTGCAAAGCTGTCACTTGCTCTCGCACAATTCACTTGGGTATAGCAAATAGGTCTAACCTAGCATAAAAATTCCTTTACAGCTATTACAGCTGATGACAAAAGCATAGGAAAAATCACATCCTGTTACATGTTAATGTATTTATCAAGCATTATTTCAACAAGAGCTAGCCATAATTGCAAAAATTGCCAACCAATAATCAGAATTTTGTTACACATTCAGACCTTCAACAATTACATGCCTCAGGCATTTAGGCTAATAGTTTTGTGCTTCCTCTGTCTTTATAACTCATTTAACCCTTTGTCAGGTCTAACATTTTCCATCCTGCATCTGACATAAGGTGAAGAACATTATACATCCTTAGATTCTTCCTGTAAATTAAAGAAAGAATAAAAGCACAAAGCTATAACAGAGACAGGACAATGGAAAGAATTTGTTAAGAATCAGAAGAAGTCGTTAAGTATCAGAGGACCATTCAATTAAATACAGAATAATTTCTAGTGCTTATGCTATAAATAAAAAAACGCTTGTAGAAAGCTTAACTGAGATGAAGGAAGTCATTCTGCAATTAAGAGTCATACGCAGCTTGAACTCTAGTGACCTGCATGCTCATGAGATGAGTAGTCTCAATATTGGTTTTGGCACAACTCTATCTCTTTTGAATCCAGTCTCAACTACAAGGAAAAGTGCTCAACGCCAACAGAAGAGCACCCTCCCTTGAGAAAACAAACACCAAACCACAACACTGCAATGAATCACAGAACGGGTGAGGTTAGAAGGGATCTCTGGAGGTCATCTTGTCAACCCCTGCTCAAGCAGAGCCACTTAAAATCAGTTTACCGGGAACATGTCCTGACAGCTTTTGAGTGTCTCCAGATGGCTTTTGAGCGTCTCCAAAGACGTGACTCTACGACCTGTCAGGACAACCTATGCTAGAAGGGTATCAAAATTGGTCAAGCATCACTCCCCCTTGGTGGACCTACGCTGACCACTCCTGATTACTTTCGTGCCCAGAAGTGGCTTCCAGGATTAGTTCTATCACCTTGCTATGATCAAGATGAGGCTGACCGGCTTGTAACTCCCTATGTCCTCCTTCTTGCCATTCTTGAAGACAGGAGTGACATTTGCGTTCCTTCAGTCCTTAGATACTTCTCCCAGTTGCCATGATCATTCGAGGATTACTGAGAGCTGTCTCACAATGACTGACCCTCCATATACTGTCTAGACATAGCCAAGAAAATAACTTATATGAGGAAAGAAAGAGAGCAAGTTGCCAAAATACAAAAAAATGCCTCTATAAAGGGCAGTAGACTCAGGTGTCCCCATAATATGAAGCATTTTCTGACGAAAATAGCATGAGTATTCCCTGCTTAAATATCAGAACTTTAGAGTGAGAGAAAACTCTACAGAGAAAATGATGACTCATAGCAAAAAACCTAGACCAACACTGGAGACATGCATCTGACTAACTAATGCACTTAGGTAGGCATACAAATCTGACAGTTTCCCTTCTATACTCACGATGAATGAACAAGCACACCCTAAATAGCCACAACATTGAAAGAGGGAACATGAGATTGATACAGTTGGAATAGTGCATGTACTCACAATCTACATAAGAAAATGTGCCATGAAAGGCAGAGTCCTGGAGGTCCTGACTGAAAGTATAGTTGGTCACAAAACTGTCTCGGCAAAGCAGAGGCAGCAGGATCCTACCTACTTCAGAAAACAATGGACTTGGAAGTAAGCAAATACCAGTATTTTGTAAAATGTTATCTCAAACTCATTCTGTGGATAGTCTAGGCTCAGAACATCTTTGGTTAATGGGTAACAGCATATCCTGTTAAGCTCAAGACATGGGTTTATGATCTTACTGTCAGATTTCAGTACTTGGGATATTACCTATTCTTGGCCCAACTCCTTGAAGGAACCAAGGATATACCAGAAACACATATTCAGCATGATTGAGGATAAACTGCAAGCGATTATGTGCACACACACACAGAGATCTGAGGAGCAATCAGCTGAATAGAGACAATGTTCTCTCAGCACTTCTGTAGCCACAGAATCTGCAGGATTATCATCTATCATTACTATGCATGACACTGCAATAGGTTGTACAGGAAAAATCAAACAAGCATTTTAAATTATGCTGAACTCTGTATCTGGTATGTCTGTCTAGCTCCTCAAGAGACCAACATTTCTCTGCTCTAGGTTATACTGAATCCCTCACCCCGTAAGAGCACTATCTGTTGTAATTGAGTGGAGAAGAGTAAAAGGGCTCTCTCATATTCATCCCAAAGTTCTTGCTGCTACTGTAGGAAAATTACATCAAAAGAAACCTGCTAAGGGTCAGCACCCCCTGCTCTCTAGGAGATACACAAAGCACACTCAGATCTGCAGTTTGAAGATGCAGTCATAGGGTGCAATGTAAGCTGTCATATTACCCAAATTACTTAGAAAGTATTGCTACCTAGTGCAGCATCATCTCACTGAAGTTAAGACAACAAATATTGCAGAGAGAATGTCTAGCAGTTCAACCCAAAATCCAGAGTGCTGAATAGGCATCTGCAATGAAGAACAACTCAAGGAGAACATCTTCCAATGCCATTGTGTCCTATGCAGTCGGTCATGTGAGAGAAGAGGTGTAATTTGTACCATCCTAATTGTTGTAACTTGAAAATACCCCAAGCAACAGAGATATCAAAAAGTAAGATGCTGTACTGTTAAAAAAATCCCAACAGAACTGTGAAACAGGCTTATTTAATGAACAGAAATGCAAAGACATGCATCAGAAGATTGTAAACTGTGGGTAAGTCTTTCCAAACCTTTTAAAAAGCTAAAAAACACAGGCAACAGAAAAAGGAAGTGCAAAGACTACCTAAGCATACCAAGGCACAGCACAATATCACAAAGTTGTCTCACTGAAACAAAAGTATAAGTAGGGGAAACAATTCATCTTTTTAAAACATATTTTTCTTCCATGAATTCAAACCTTGCCCTAAATAAGGAACAAATGCTTGCCTAGGCACTTGAGATAAGCTAAAGACATAATGTGCACTGTCATGAATGGTCTTCTACAACTTGGGGTGAGAGAACAGGACAGAAAGAGACCATCAACACACTACATACATTTTGCAACAGCAAAACCTGTTCAGTCTCAAGTATATAATCATCTAATGTGTGAATACCCATACTGAGCATCAAACAGAGGAAGCTGCTTGGCAAACACCCAAAAAGAGACAAGATGTAGCTAAGCACAGCATATCAAAAACCTGTACAGATGTTTCAGGTATGTTACAAATTTTAGGATCTAAAATACAGGCACAGAGCTAAAAACTAAAATTCCAGGCAATCTGAAAGCTCACATTTTGAAACAGGTCACTTGGTGAACAGAAATCTCCCTATAGGCTAAGAGATTAAAGAAGAAATTTTTGTAACTAGATGCACTAATACTTTAAAAATTGGTTTTAAAAAAAGAATCTTTATGAACTGTTCAATGAACAGCATGTCAGATAAATGCTTACATTAATATTTAGCACATACATGCCCATAAACACCTCCAAAAAAACTAAACAAGACCTCCAAAGAGCTTGACAGATGTGTTTCTACCCATACAAATCAGACATACCGTAAAAAGTTATGACGCTGTGCAAGTTCTAAGCAAATTCTAGTGAAGTTCAATAAGCAATCTAGTAAACTAAAGATGAACACAAGGAGGTTGCTGGAACAGAATTCTTACTGTTCTTTTATAAAACCATTAGGAACAGCGATGCTTTCAAGAAAGAGTTTAACAGACAGCAAGTAAGAATTAACTTCCGTAAGATATTCACAGCACTGTTCCACAGGTTTCTGAAAACAGTCTTTACCTTGCTGAATTAATAATGTCGTGGTGATATTCATTGCTATTAACTGTCTCATGAAAGAAATTCTAATATTACAGAAAATTACTCACTTTACCACTATAACATTATGAAGCAAACATATAATGAAAGCAGACTCCTAAAAAGCATTTACATTCAGAATATTGCTACCATAAAGCAACTGTTGCAGCACAAACTTCATAAAATTCTAGAATGACCAATACCTGAAGTGCTTCGGTTTATTCTGAATGCATTATACCTGAAGATAAATGATGTAAATTATACTTTAGTAATATCTAGTATTTAAAGAAACCAAATAAAATGGTTGATTCATTGGAAGCTACACTTTGCTACAGAAATCACCATTTGTCTTAGGAAAGATCCCTAAAGACTACAGCATAGCAAATACAAATAAAGGAGAAAATCCTCAGAAAAGGGTTACTCAAAGATTTCCTCAGGTAGCATCTCATGCTTCAATAACAAAAATTAATTAAATATATACTTATATTCCCAGCCTGTCATTTAACAGTAGTTCTTTGCTGCAGGCAACACTTCTGATTTGAAGGAGGTGACTAGTAACAGCCAACATGGCTTCACTAAGGACAAATTGTGCCTAACAAATTTGGTGGCCTTCTACAGCAGGGAGACAGCACTGGCGGATAGGGGAAGAGCAACTGACATCATCTACCTGGACTTATGCAAAGCATTTGACACTGTCCTGCATGACATCCTTGTCTCTAAACTGGAGGGGCATGAATTGATGTCTCCATCACTTACTGGATAAGGAATCACTGAGTAATGTCTCCATGCCTCAGCGGGTAAGGAATTGGCTGGATGGTCACATTCAAAGTGTTGCAGTCAAAGGCTGGATGTTCAAGTGGAGACCAGCAATGAGTGGTGCTCCTCAGGGGTCAGTATTAGGATTGGCGCTCTTCAACATCTTTGTCAGCAACATGGAGAGTGGGATCAAGTGAATCCTCAGCAAGTTTGCTGATGACACCATGTGTGGTGTGGTCAATGCTGGAGGGAAGAGATGCCATCCAGAGGGACCTAGACAAGCTTAAGAGGTGGCCAACACAAACCTCATGAAGTTCAACAAGGCCAAATACAAGGTCTTGCACCTGGGTTGGGACAAACCTGAGCACAAATACAGACTGGGCAGAGACTGGATTGGCCCTGAGGAGGACTTGGGGGCGTTCATCGATGAGAAACTAGACATGACCAGTATGTTCTTGCAGCCCAGAAAGCCAAGCATGTCCTGAGCTTCATTAAAAGGAGTGCGACCAGCACAACAAGGGAGGTGATTCTCCCCCTCTACTCCACTCTCGTGAGACCCCACCTGGAGTACTGCATCCAGCTCTGGGGCTCCCAACAGAAGGATGTGGACTTGATGGAGCAAGTCTAGAGGAGAGCCATGAAGATGATCAGAGAGCTGGAGCACCTCTCCTATGAAGACAGGCTGGGAGAGTTGGGCTTGTTCAGTGTGCAGAAAGTGCTGAGGAGACCTTAGAGTAGCCTCCAGTACCTAAAGGGGGCCAAGAAATCTAGTGAGGGATGTTTTACAGAGGCATGCAGAGATATGGCAAGGAGTAATGGCTTTAAACACTAAGACAATAAATTTACATTAGGTACCAAGAAGTTCTTTGCTGTGAGGGTGATGAGGCACTGGCACAGGCTGCCCAGAAAAGCTGTGGATGTCCCACTCCTGGCAGTGCTCAAGGTCAGGTTAGATGGGACTTTGAGCAACCTGATCTAGGGGACAGTGTCTTTGCCCATAGCAGGGGGCTGGAACTGGATGACCTTTAATGTCCCTTCCTACCCAAACCATTTTATGAAGAATGGTAACCGAAAGTCTCCAAAACAGTTACTGGGCTTCTTGTATCTTAGGACTGCTTCTCAGTCTTTATTTGTTACTCATGTCCACTCTGAAAATGTGGTGAGGAGGGAGGGAAATAAGAAAAAGAACAGGATGAAACAACCATGTGAGGGAACCATCAAGTATTTGAGGGCAGCAGGGTAGAATCAGAATTGACTGAAACTCATTTAACAGATAGAAAATCACCACCTTGAAATGATGCATTATGAGCTACATAATATGAATTTACACACATATCCTGACAAATGATCCAGAAAGATCACCTATTTTTAAGGCTGACAGATACCTCCTTGTAGAAGATTCATTTTTCAGTTTCTTGTAATGTGCCAAAGACTTCACAAGATGACCCACTCTGTGCCAGGCATCCATGTCAAAGCTGAGCTATCTCAACTTTTTCACTGTATGCAAACCATTTTTCCCCTTTCCAAGAAAAATTACAGAAAAATACACTTTTGCCCCATCACAAAAGACTATTTTTTCTTGACAAAGTTTAAGCACTTGCACACTTTTAGCTTCACATGCATCTTCCTAAGGGACAGCAAAATGCGTATCTTGACACACAAATGATGCTTTTGTCAAGCTCACTGTAACGTTATTGTTATTGATTTTGTTCTGATATGTTATAGCTGAGTCACCTACACATTCTGTCTGTACTGACTGCATTTGAGTATTTCAGACTTCTGGGAGCTACGCATCAGCAAGTCTAGACTCATAAGATAACACAGGTTGGAAGGGACCGCTGGATGTTTCTCATCCTACCTCCTGCCTCAAAGTCAGCTACAAGATCAGATCAGGATGCTCAGCTTTACACATTTGGGTCTTGAAACCTCTAAGACAGAGATCACACAGCTTCTCTGGACAACCTCTTCCACAGCTTGACTACACTTATGGAAAGTTTTTCTTTATATCCAACCTGAACCTTCTTTGTTTCAATTTATGACCATTGCCTCCCACCACACTCTTCAGTAAGGAGCCTGACTCCATCTTCTCAGTCATCTCTTCAAAGATACCAGCAGGTTGTTGTTAGATCCCCCTGAAGCCACCTATTCTGCAGCTAACAAATGCCTCTCTTCACAGAGCATGTGCTCCTGCTCCCTAACCATCTTGACAGCCCTCCACTAAATTAATTTCTGTTTATCAATGAACTTCCTGTACAGAGGGTCCCAAAACTGGGTGCAGTACTCTAGACGCAGTCTACTAAGCACCAAGTAAAGAAGGAAAATCACTTCCCTTCATCTACTAGCTATGTTCCTGTTAATACAGCCCAAGATGTTATTGCAGGGGCATGCTGCTGCTGGCTGGTGGTCAGATCACCATAGTTCACCAAGACCCTGTATTTCTCCAGCAGAGCTGCTTCCAACATAGTTAGTCCCCAGCCTGTTCCACTGCAGAGGTACACTGCGTAGACCATTTGTCCTTGAATTTCTTAAGGCTCCAGCCTCTAGCAACACTCCCTCTGAATGGCAGCCCCATTCTCATGCATATTAACTACTTACCCCAATTTGGTGTCATCTGCAAGCACAAGAGCACATTCTATCACCTTCTCAAGACGAACCCCTGCAGTACCCTACTTGTCACCAACCTCCCTATACGACACATTAACCACTACTTTCTGAGTCCAGCCACCCAGCCAGTCTTTTGTTCACCCAGTTCTCCATACACACAGATTAATAACTGTATCTGAATTCAAGAGTATTGTTGGAGACAGAGCTGGCAGCCTTGCAAGGTAAAAGAAACCCACTGCTCTTCCCTCACCTGAAACTTCAGTCATCTTACCGTGGAAGGCAATCAGGCTAGTCATGCATGATTTACCTTTGATAAATCCATGCTGATTGTTCCCAATCACTTCCTTCTTCTCGTGCCCAGAAATGTGTTCCAAGAACGCCCGTGACCTATTTTCCCAGGGACAACAAGGAAGCTAGCCAGCTCTGTAGCAACTTGGACTGTGTTTCGGACAGTTTTGAAGAGTGCAGTGTATGCCCTTCTCCAGTCATCAGGAAGCTCTCCTGATGTTTTTAAAAATGATGGGGAGGGACCTCACTGTGACTCTGGCCAGCTCTTTCAACATCTCAGACACAGCACATTTGGCCCCATGGTCTTGTATGACTTGAGTTCTCTCAGTAATCCCTGACTTAAACATTCCTATGTGAAGGGATGCAAGAATTGTTTCTTCTAATTCTTTAGTAGTAAAATGTGCTCCTGCCCATGCCAGGGGGGCAGGATCTAGATGACCTTTAAGGTCCCTTCCAACCCACACCATTCTATCATTCTGTGATGGTTCTATGAATCTCCCTGCACAGCAGTTCTGGATCTCAGATAAGAAGCCCTTTATCAAGAAACTGAGTGTTTACAGTAGGATAATAGGATTGTGATAAAAATTTCAGAATAGGGCAAAACAAATAGGGACAAGCAGATATTCAAGTAGATATCACAGAAGGAACAAGCAGAAAAAATTGGCTTCCACCAGAACATGCTTATTCCCAGAGCCTGGAACAGAACCCAAGATTCCAAGTTTCATCACTATTTTGAAATGTTTAAAAATCACAGGAAACCATTCACAGGCTATATCATTTGAAGCACACATTACTTAAAAATTACTAGCATCACATTCTCTGCTAGCTCAAGTGGCAGAAGTCTCATGGCAAAAGACAAAGATTTCAGCCTTTCTGAAGACTTACATGCTATAATGCAATCCCGCATGATAGAAGGTTTCCTCCTGTCCATCAGGGTTGCTGCCATTTTTAATCTAGCATGTTGAACATTTTGCTTAAGTGCAATGAATTTTATTTTCAACAGATAAGTATCAAAAACCTAACTCTCAGTTTAAAAAAAAATATTACATTCATATCGCAACAATTAAAGATTATTTGATCCTGTTCTCTGTACCCTTGTGCAGAAGGCATTCTTGCTGTATTACTGAACGAGATGTAAAAAAATCCTAGATAAAACTATCTTACAAAAGGAACTTGCCAAACGCATTGCAAATGCTGGCAAGTGTGCTCTTAAATAAGATAGGTATTACAGGAAAAGAGAAAGAATTAATACTGTCCTGGAGAAACTGAATTTCCTCTTGTTCCTTGCAAGCAAATTGTCTTAAAAGAAGTAAAAAAGAACCAACTTTCAATGGGAAATCCACCACTCTTCATCAACATTTTGGACTAGTACCTTGGGGTTAACGCTGCAGCAGATCTAAGTATTTATACTTGCAGTCTAAATCAACAGTCACCATACAACAAATGAAGCAGTGAGGTCTTTTCTATCATATGCGTTCAAGGATCCCTGTAAGGGTTCTATTAAAAACAACAAAGAAAAGACAGGTTATTGTCAGTTAATTACACAGGGTGACAGATCTTTGTGAGCAAACATTCTAGAAATTGCAAATAATTAACACACTGATAGATTATTTTGAAAAATCGTATCATAAAGGCATTAAATGGGACAGTCAACATGAAGGGACACATAACACATCTCCAGAGACCTCTGCAAAAGTACTACTAGTGAAACATGCAGACACTAGAGACTGAAAGCAATGAAACAGCAAAAGAGGAAATTAAGAAGGCACAGTATGAACAGCACATAACAAATAGTAATGCTCCATGCTATCTGATACCAAGAAAAAAGATTCAGCACTGCTTACTGAACACAATCCATGCCATCCTATGCTACATACTGAAAGCAATATTGTAGGAAAAAGTATAACATTTAGCCATATGTTTACAAGCCAAATGACAGTTCTTACAGGAATCCCTAATCCTGGCATTTCATGATTTAGGAGAGCTTGATCTTCCAACTTCAAAGTTCTTTAAAGGTAGTTTTTGTTGCATAATAGCAAAACATACAAGCAATTTCCCTAAAAAACACACACTTCACTTACAAATTATGTTCATCACATAAGAGATGCATTTTAATGCACTCAGACATAGCATGCATCATATACATTTGTTTTCCTTACTGTATTAGAAGCATATTCTATGACCGAACAGCAAGCTTTCAAATGAGTCTAGATAAAAATCCATCTGCACTTTGCTTTGACACTAGCTCCCCCTCTAGACCAGCCTAAGATTATAGTAATTACTTTTTTAAGTTCTGACTCTGCAACAAGATTTAAATATTTGAGTACAAATCTTCTTCATCTTTATCCCCTTAAATGTCAATGAACAGACTGATCATATAATTTATATATAAAATAGTCATTTATTATTTTTTTTCCTGTACATAAATACCCAGACTTGGGAAAATCATTTGGTTTAGAACAGATCTGACAGATAAAGCAGCAATTCTGTACAGCCACAGAAAGGCAAGAAAGCACCAAAACTACAATTTTTCATATTAATCCTCTGAATGCTTTGCAACATTTGTAATACATAAACAAGCCATTAAACAATCAAGCCTTTGGTTGCAGTCCCAATAAAGTGATAATAAACTACAGATGCCAAAACAAAAAGAAGACCCTATGTGGTTTAGTACTACCTTAACTAATTTATTTAAGGTGAACTGGCTCCGTTCCTACTCCAGCAAGTACAGCTCACGTTTTTCTGTAACAAAGATGTTTTCAGTTGCTCAGGTAATGAAACCGACCAGATTTTAAACAAAGACACAAGCGTGAAAGAGCCACAAAGCTGCAAGTTCCAATCTGACCCTCTGCATCTCCCAGTTGTCAAATGCCCTGGCAGCTACATCACAGAATGAGTGAATTTGCATCATTCAACATTCCAGGTTGATTTCTACCCTTCTCTCATTATTAAACTGCTTGCTCAGAAAATACGAATAATTAATTATACTTCCAACACTGAAGAAAGATTGTCTCATTATGTGTTGTTGGGAAAATACGTAAACTTTGAAATACACTGATCTGTCAGTATAAGGTACATACACATATGAATCACTAACAAGTACCAATAAGCATTTGGCAGTAAGCATACCCATAATAACCAGCAAAACAGACATTTCTGGAACTACATCAAAGCATAGTCACCAAATCCTAATAACTAGCTTTCTTTAATAAGGGAAGGAATTGTAACAGAGCCTTCTGTAAAACCACCCCAAGCAGAAGCAGCACAGGCAGTTGGCCGAGTTCTTGCTTTTGCAGTTCAGACTTTTCTCAAGTTTTAGACCATTTACAGTGGAGAATGATTAGAAAAAAAAAGATTAATACTATAAAATAAAAAACCTGTTCATGCTTAAACACTCTTTGTGTAGTACTGACTCCATTAGCTCAGACATTAACATACATTTTAGCATAAAGGGAGTAGATATATAAACATACACGTGCATAGTGAAACAGACATTCCAGCTGACTTGTAAGTTTCAGTATACACACAAAAAGGCCCTACGTGCTAATAGCAGATCACAAAGTGAAGAAGGCTCAGAACACATGGTCGCTCCCCACATCTAGTGGCTCACAGTGCACCATGCGTGCATTGAGGACACAAGGACAGCAGGTAGTGCCCCCAGCAACTTGCAGTCTTTCAAGAAGCAATTTTTCAGCTGATGTCTACGCCCAAGGCTTTTTAGTACAACCTGCACCACGGCATTATAGTCTCTATCTACTCTTGCATCTTCAATCACAAGCTTCTGAAAGCAAAGGGAACAGCCAGGTCTTTGGAGAGCACCTAGAACACAGCAGGGACACGTTCGCACACGTGTGAAAGACCGGACCATGCATTAAGCGCAAACTTGACTGCAGGAAAAATCACCGAAGCCTTACCAGTGACAAGATAAGTAACAAGAACCCAAGACCAAAGCAGTTAAATTTGCCGAAACACCGTAAAGGTGGCCGTGGGAAAAGCCCCAGGCAGCACCCGATGGCTCTGCACCCTTGTAAGACAAGCACTTCCTCAAGCTCCCAGGCGGCCCGAGGGCGTAAGGTCCGTCCATCAAACCCACTCCCGAGTGCCTCTCCCAGCCAAACCCAGGCGTCCCCTCGGGCGGCCGCAGTTCCCGGGACAAGGAAAGTTGGAGGCCGGCCCCCGCGGCCGCGCTCTCGGTCACAGGACCCCCGCTGCCCGCGCCGCTCCCGGGGCAACGGTGCTGCCCGGGGCTCTCACGCACGCACCAACCTCCTGGGCCCGGCCCGGCCCCGCTGCCGACGGTGATGCCCCAGCCGCCCGCCGAGCCCCGGCCTCTCGCTCCCCCCGCAGGGCGCAGAGAACGCGTCGCGCTCCCCGGCCCCACCAGCGCCCCTCCGCCGGGAGTTGCCCACGGGGACTCCGGCACACAGCGGGGGACCGGCGCCTTCCCCGCCACCATCACCCCGGCGGCGGCAGCGGTTGCTGAGCAGCGCCGGAGTCGCAACAGCAGCGGCGCCAGGCCCGGGAG
>JANRGW010031946.1:0-15029 GCA_024733675.1 Psilopsiagon aymara | reverse complement strand
CCACACCACCCAAATCTTGGAAGGCAGACACAGGGACTGTGAGAATGAAGACCCTGCACTCACTGTAGAAGAGGATCAGGTTCAAGAGCATCTTAAGAACTTGAATGTATACAAGTCCATGGGACCTGATGAAATCCATCTGTGGGTCCTGAAGGAGCTGGCAAATGAAGTTGCTGAGCCACTGTCCATCATATTTGAAAAATCATGGCAGTCAGGTAAAGTTCCTGATGACTGGAAAAAGGGTAATATGGGTAATATAACCCCCATTTTCAAGGAGGGGAAAATGGATGAGCTGGGGAACTACAGACCAGTCAGTCTTATATTTGTGCCTGGCAAAATCTTGGAGCATATTCTCTTGGAAGGCATGCTGTGGCACATGAAAAACAACAAGGTGGTTGGTGACAGCCAGCATGGCTTCACTAGGGGGAAAACCTGCCTGACCAATTTGGTGGCCTTCTATGTTGGGGCTATGTAAGTAATGGACAAGGGTAGAGGAGCTGATGTCGTCTACCTGGACTTGTGCAAAGCTTTTGACGCTGTCTCACATGACATCCTTGTCTCTAAGTTGGAGAGATATCAATTTGATAGATGGAGCACTCGGTGGATAAAGAACTGGCTGGATGGCCGCACGCAAAGAGTTGTGTTCAATGGCTCAGTGTCCAGCTGGAGGCGAGTAATAAGTGGTGTCCCTCAGGGATCAGTGCTGGGACCAGTCTTGTTCAACATCTTTGTTGGTGACATGGGCAGTGGGATTGAGTGCGCCCTCAGCAAGTTTGCCGATTGCACCAAGCTGGGTGGTTCAGTTGATATGCTGGAGGGAAAGAATGCCATCCAGAGGGACCTTGACATGCTTGTGAGGTGGGCTGATACAAACCTGATGAAGTTTAACCATGACAAGTGCAGGGTCCTAAAGCTGGGTTGGAGCAATGCCAGGGACAGCTCCAGGTTGGGCAGAGAAGAGACTGAGAGCAGCCCTGTGGAGAAGGACTTGAGGGTGTTTGTTGATGGAAAAATGAACATGAGCCAGCAGTGTGCTCTTGCAGCCCAGAAAGCGAAGCATATCCTGAGCTGCATCAAAAGGAGAGTGACCAGCAGGTGGAGGGAAGTGATCCTGCCCCTCTACTCTGCTCTTGTGAGACCTCACTTGGAGTATTGTGTGCAGTTCTGGTGTCCTCAACATAAAAAGGACATGGAACTGTTGGAACAAGTCCAGAGGAGGTCCACGAGAATGATCAGGGGACTGGAGCACCTCCTGTACAAAGATAGGCTGAGAAAGTTGGGGCTGTTGAGCCTGGAGAAGAGGAGGCTGCGTGGAGACTTTATAGCAGCTTTCCAATATCTGAAGGGGACCTATAGGGAAGCTGGGGAGGGACTTTTCATTAGGAACTGTAGTGATAGGACAAGGGGTGATGGGTTCAAAGTTAAACAGGGGAAGTTTAGATTGGATATGAGGTAGAAATTCTTTACTGTAAGGGTGGTGAGGCACTGGAGTGGCTTGCCCAGGGAAGTTGTGAATGCTCCATCCCTGGCAGTGTTCAAGGCTAGCTTTGACAGAGACTTGGGTGGCATAGTTTTTTATGCGGTGTCCCTGTCCATGGCACGGGGGTTGGAACTGTTTGATCTTAAGGTCTTTTCCAACCCTAACTATTCTATGATTCTATGATTCAATTCTAATCCAGATATCTACAGTGAAAATATAAAATGTGGGTGTTTATACTGGAATTCCAGTAACCCCCCCCTAGAGTAATTAAGACACTGCTAGAGTAGAATTTAAATCATCTCAATGTAAATATTTAAAACAAGTCAGACAAAACACTTTAAAAATTCCTGGTCTTCTCTCTTAACTGTATAACTGATTATGTGAATAATAAAAACCTAGGTGCCTAATAGTCGTAGTCTGTAATTTGTAAAGGCAATTGAAAGTAAGTGACATGAGTCCTACCTTGTCATCTGCTCTCTTATCTACTTTTAACATGAGTGTTGCTGATTCAGACTCTATGTGCGCCATCGGGTCTTGACAGGTTGCTCCTGCCAAGTTTCACTCTGCTTTCTTGTGTCCAAATTTTTTAAAGGAGTTGTACATCTCCTTTTTTTGGGGTGCAAGGAGAGATACCAGTATCATCCAGTGATGAAGGAAGAGAACAAGTACAGCTTATTACACAGTTTTTATTTTTTTTTTTTTGCTAAAACATGCACATTTTGTCTAATAATTTTTTTCATTTTGGCTTTGGCTCATCACTTGAAATAACGTTCAGCCATTTTTGTACTAAAACCCCTGTGAGATTGGAGCAAAGTATTAGGGACAATGAAGGAGAAGTAGTGTTTCTTTTTGGTTTTAAATCGGTTCTCCCTGCACTCTTTTTCCCTTTCCTGTCAGAGAGAAAGTGTTATAGGTTGACATTTTAAAAGAGATTTTCTTACCTTCTTCAGCCAATGCTACAGCTAGGAAATTGGAGTTCTAAGCTGTGCTCTTTCTAACAGTACCTTTCCATATCTCTGTATGCCAGATTTCTTTTCCAGGTCTAGCAAAAGTGATCTTCTGATACATTATTTAAGCTTGTGTTTATAAACAGTCTTCTTCTCGTGGCTTAGTTTTGGGGCCAGGTGATTGCCACCAGGATTCCTAGATGCACAGCAATTGGTCTTGAAATGATATGATTAGACGTTGGTTATGCCTTCCATTTTCATTATTGAATGTAAACAATACTATTTCATTTTGGGATAAAGATGAGAATCTGTGAAAATTCCCAGTGGAACCAGACAACTGAAAGAACAGCAGTTGTCAGCAGGACATTTGAAATGCATATCAGTGCGGAGGGATTTACTTGGATATTGTAGTTTTAGGGGTCTGAGAGCTTGTGACAGGCAAAAGCTCAGAGAAAGGAGTGAAGAAACAGGACAACTGAACCCAGTGCACAAGGAAAAAACAGATGTAGTTTCACTAGCTGAGTAACACAAAATAGAAGAAAGGTTGAAAGGGTTATTTTTGAAGCTGAACATTACCTACCAAGAGCTTGAACCAGTCAGCAGTAAAACTGCCTCATCTGATTCTGGTTGTGTTCAAGGAAACTATGCTATATATATTTTGTTGTAGATAAGATTGAATCAAACACATCTGATTCCACCATCAATGCATTCCTGTAACTGATTTCCCCTTTCCCAGAGCAGCCTAAAATTAGATTAATTGATCAAGTCAAATAATGTAATAGCGCACGTGGGAGTAGGATAGTTGGCATTGGCCCAAGGGCACAGATGAAAACAGTAGTTTCCTGCTAAATACTTGTTTTTTTCTCTCCTCCCATTTTAGCTCTTGAGGGGCCTGTGGACTCGGCTGTCATTTCACTGTCTATTCATTCACTATCTTTACTGGTGGCAAAATATTATTTTCTGATTAAAGTGGCCTTCTGCATATGTTTTTCTGCACCAGACGTGAGGGATTATATTCGTTCATAATTTTTTTTCCCTAGATATTTTTGTCTTTGCTAGGTTACCCCTATACTTCTTACCAGTACAAAACTTGAGGCTCCTTCATGCTGAGGGCAATAGATGCAAATGCTTCAAATGTCAAACTCTTCATTACTGAAGTGCTTGAAAAGCCTCATTATTAAGAAACAAAACAGAAATGTGCACATCCATTTTACTTATCTGTGTCATCAGTGACAGTTAAGACAGACAAACATTCTTCCCCTCTATTACTGGCGTCATTCAAGCCATAAATCTTGAAGGAAAGCAAATGTAAATGAATACATAAAAATTATTGAAATTTGAACTGTGGCTGTACACGATGGATGAACACGAGCCAGCTTACATCCAGCTGGCCAAGAAGGCCAATAGCATCCTGTCTTGTATCAGAAGTAGTGTGGCCAGCAGCACTAGGGAGGTGATTCCTGGAGGTATTTAAAAGATGTGAAGGAATGGCACTTGGGAACATATTTTAGTGGTGGACTTGATAGTGTTAACTTAATGATCTTAAAGGTCTTTTCCATCCTGAGTGATTCTATGATCCTGTGTATTGCAATATGATTCAGTACTAAATAATGTCAGGAAATGCTTAGCATTATCCTATTTTTTTTCCATGACATCCAGTGCTCTTTTAAGTCTGAAATAGAATGTCTGCATTATTTTCATAGGAGCTAAGAGAAATAACCTTCCAAGAAAATTCAGAGAGAGAAATTCTCTCTTTCATTTTTGATCTAAAACCTGAAAATAACCTGATTAAAACTGAGTCACTGAAGAGTATACACCCTCACAGACCATCTTCTGTGTAGTGTGTGCACAAAACTTGCTTGTGTGATATTAAACCATTTAATTTCTTTCAATTTTTTTGTTAGCAAAGCACTGTCTACAAGCTATTGGCCAAACTGTCATCTGCAACATGAAAAAATTCAACTGGTAAATATACCAACTGCACAAATATGCGTACTATGAGATGAAAGTATTGTGAGTGCAGAACTGTTACTACACTCCCCAGTCTCATTCTCACTTGTTTCTCAGGTATACATGTGTGCTTGGCTGGCAAGTCACTTGATTCCAATGTGGGAAGTCTAAGTTCAAAGTTAGCCTTGCATCTGTTTTCCTTTTGGAGATTTTTTCTTCCCTAGCAGTCTTTTTCTTGCTTCTATTTTTCTTTTTTTTTTTTTGAAACAAAACATTATACCTTTTTATTTCAAACAAACTTTTAAATTTCAAATTCTGCTGTACAATTTCCCCTCCTAGAATTAGAAGATGGCGGAAATAACTTGGAAACAAAGGCAAGTATTAAGCTGAATTTTCGTTGTTGGTTTATCATCTGAATAAAAAACCATCCACAGTTCACACAATTCTACTTGAAAAGCTTCTTCAGTGAGTGTGCAGATGCATATGAATAAGCATACAGTACATAACTTGATGCAGTAAACATTTAACTTCCCAGATGAATTGCCTATAGCATTTGGGTTAATGGTAGTTAGCTGCTTGTGCCTGTGCTCTGTCAGGGTCTTCTGAGATCTTGTGTCATGCTTTTCATTTACTCCACTTGGGTTCATGACTTACTTTCCAGTTATCCTGTCATTTACATTGCTTTTTTCTGCGTAGCTGCTTGTCAATGAAACCATTTGTGTCCGTGGGGAGGAACATTTATTCTTTCCTTGAAATGCATCCCATTTTATGCTTCAACACTTGAAATCTGATGTGGTTTCAGTTTATTTTTTTTGTAAATGTTTTAGGTTGCAGTGGTTTGTTATTTATTTTGTTGTCCCTTGTGTTTTACATGCTAATAGCAAATCATTTTTTTTCTCATAACTTTCATTTTGATGTCTATTCAGGATTTTCTTTTTGCAATGGAGGAGTTAGAGGATGCTAAACTTTTTTTACAGTGCATATTCCAAGTACAAATTCTTTAAAGGAGTATTCCTACTACAGTACTAAAGCCTAGATTTGTGAGATGTGCTTGGAAAAGTAATTTTTATAACCACGTGTACTATAAGTAACCTCTATCTGATGCTTCAGCTGAGCTAACGGGGCAGGAATAGTAGGGCTGCTGTTGAAGAAGGTACAGGTACGGGATAAAATAGCTTGGGAAATGCAGCATTATGTTATTGTGAGTCTCACTGTACTGAGGGCCAGGGAGATGTGTATTCCATCTAATACACAAGCTAAACAAGTATGACGAAAATGCATCAGCAGTATATGCGAAACTTAATAAATAATAATGTGGTCAAACTCTTCAAAGAGTCTGTGCTGGGTAAAATAAGGGAAGTTAATGAAAAATTTTAACTGGACACATTTATTTACTATATTTTTGCTTTCACAGACTCAACTACTTTTAGTATCACAACCCCCCAATACCTTTAAGGGGATGTTTCCGCTACTCCTTTGTTTTTGAGGTTTTCATAGAATTTATTATTAATAATTACTTTTATATGGGAAATGCAGCTCCCTTGTAATCATCAAAACTAACTGCTTGAAATGAAACAACAACAGGATGTCCAGTAATAAACCTTTGATTAAAAGTATAACAAAAAAATTGTTTCCTTTAACATCTTTATTGTTTGCTTCTCATGTTCTCTGCCCTTCTGACTTGATTTTAATCTGCTTTCCAGGTTTGGTCTCACATCGTAGAATATGTGGAGACAGCTAGGACAGAACCCTGATAACTGGTCTCTTTTCATACTTAATAACTGGTGCTCAAGCTTGATCCATCTTCTGCTGGACAGTACAGTCCACTGATTTCAGCAGGTAGTTGGGTGAGTCTGCTAGTAAGCTGTCATATCAGCCACACGGCTACTGATTTATTGTTACTTTTTACTCTTGTTTTTCTCAGATAAAACTTAGACTGTACATCTTAATACATCCTGGACTGGATGTGTTAGCTAAAGAACGCTGCAGCAGTCAGTCACAGAAGTCTCTTGGCTTGGAAGTGACCCACAGGTATACCAGGCAGTTGGTGCCTTTGCATTGTGTCGGGTTTCAATATTTAATTTGTATAGTTATTTAGATAACTCAGAGAGTGTCTGAGAATCCTTAACTATTTATCCTTACAGTATCTCTGAGAGCTATGGAATTGCTTTTGTCACTGTTTTACAGCTAGGGAGCTGAAATGCAGTGTTAACTGGCTTCCCCAAGGTCACATAAGAAATCTGCAGTGCAGAAAGAAAATGGCTAGGTAGCTCTGACTGCTGAGTGATCCTCCCTTTACCAAATATAAAGCATGAATAAGCTAAAACTTGACTCTCAGATGGAGTTTTTCATGATCCTTTGGCAGTGTGTTGTATTTCTAACTGTTCTATTAGCTAAAGTTTTTCCTTTACACTTAACCTAGATGTTCTCTGCTGCAGCATAAGCCCATTAGTTCTTGTTCTGTCCTCATTGACTAATGAGAATAATTTGTCCCTATCCTCTTTATAGAAACCCTGTGTATTTGTATACAGATCATGCTTCCCTTCAGTCTTCTTTTCTTTAGTTTGAATGTGACCAGCTCACTTAACCTTTTCCCATAGATCTTATTTTCCAAACATTCTATCATTTTTGTTGCTCTCCTCTGTACATTTTCCAATTTATCTGCCTTTTTGAAAATGTTGTGACCAAAACTGAACACAGACAACAGAGGCCTAATCAGTGTCACAGAAAACAAAATAATTACCTTGCTTGTTTTGCATGTGATATGTCTATTAACACTACTCAATGTAGTATTTGTTTTTGTGACAGTGTGCTCTTGTGAAATTGTATTTAGTTTTTCATTTACAATTTCCCACATAGCATTGTTCTTGCTAAGCTTTTATCATTTTCTGTCCCCACTAAGTCTTTAAACGCACTTCCCTTATTTTTCTCATTGCTGTTATTGTTCAGTGTCTCTCACTAACCTGAATCAGAAGAAACCTTGTCACTGCAGGTGGGTCGGGTCCACTCTGATTCTGGTGGACTGGAAAGGTGTGTGAGAGGGGATGAGGAGAAGTTTGGTGGAATTTTGTATTAGTATAGCTAATGCCAAAGAAATATTAAACACTGTTGGTTTATATTGACGGATTTTTGGTGAGAAGGTCAGCAATGGGTACATTTGATTATGCCATCCTACAATAGCCATTGTAGACTTGTCTTTATTAAATCGCATTTTAATTATTTCAGTAAAAATAATTCTTTAAATACATCAGGGTCATGTTATATTGTAAATGTGGCATTCAATACATATAAAATATTCCAAAAGACATAGTCTTTGCCCATTTTTGATTGCCATGTTAGATCAAGTTGTCATACATCTCTGTACTATTAACTTCTGGTCAGTCATTGCACACCTACAAGTCCCCAGTTTTCTAATCAATTGTGTACTTGTATGGTGTGCCAGTCCATGTCATGCAGCCTTGAAAGGTGCTGCATGAATTAATAGTTCCCCCTGGTGACAGCTGGTATACTGTTATTTCCATTTCTCAGATTTTAATTATTTAAATATGCTACTTTATTTACTCAAAGTATGGAACATACTATATTTCAGTTATTAAGCTAAATATGAAAGAATAGCTCGCCCAGTGTTGAATGTAAAAATCCTGAGTCTTCTGTTCAGCTATTATAAAAAAGTCTCTGCTAGATCATAGCAAACTGCGCTCCAAGAGAGCTGCTGAGTAGTTGCAGACTAAACCTGTTTGAGTGACATATTTGATTCCATTGTTCATGACAGGCCACAGACTCAGACAGTTTCTAATCACACTGCACTTCAACATGATGAACCTTAAGTCAGAGTAAAGGGAGAAGGCAGTTCGTTAAGAACTTTAAATCAAAACAATCCATATCCCACTTCAGTTGAATTAGCATTCTTTTGTTCAAGGCTGCTACCTGCCGTGCATCTATCTGGGCATCCATCAAAAGAGAGTGTGTAACTTTGTTAATTATATTCTGGTAATTGCATACTCACCTTTAACATCTGAGAGGAAATAGAGAAATAATGTTTCCTTTGTCTTGAGTTCAAGTCTGCATTGTCATCATCTTCTGCTGTCTCCAGTAATTACCTAGTCTTTTAGTATTTTGCAAACTGTGCACACAGTGTGCTTTATTTGTAAAGTTGGATCCGGCATTAAAGAAAAGCAGTTAGAGAATTTGCAGAGATTGAGATGATGAGGACCACACAAGGCTGATTTTAGATACCATTTTAAGTAATTTATGAAGTAAGAAAGGAAGGCCCATAGCAGGGCATTGACTTGGGGCCGCCATTGGCATTGTACCAGCTTTGCTTTAAGTCTGGTTTATTCCTTTTTATTCCTATCATTGGCTTCAGTAAACAGTGTGGTAACCTTCAGTTGCCTGGACTGATCAAGGCTGCAGGAAATAGTGCATCATTGTTTAACTGGAGCCTGACAAGTGTATACCATCGGAGCCTCTGGAGACTGCAAGTGCAGCCACTCCAGGGTGTAAATGGAGGAAATGCAAGGCAAGATGCTGTGCCTGTTTCTTCTGTGTATAATTTACTGTGCAACTTAAACTCTGAACCTGTTTAATGGCCCTAACAGCAGAGTTTCTAGGCCAACAACTAAATCAGCTGCTGTGCTCTGCTTTTGCAGACAGGCCTCATGATTTACAAAATTTAATAAGCTGCCCCCTCACGATGTTTTTTCTTCAGACATAGCTTTTATAATAGTTGCCAAGAAGGTTGCCAAAGATACAAATACACACTGGTATAGTGAAACTTCAGTGAGTTTTGATGATTTTTTTAATTTGTTTGTGGGGTTTTTGTTTGTTTAATTTTGTGTGCGCGTGTGCGTGTGTGAAAGCACATAAACAGCCTCTAAGAACTCTTTATTCTTGAACACTGAATAAATTCTGCAGAGGTCTGCTGTCTGGCCATGGTAATTCATTAGTTACTTTTCCAGCACCGCTCTATGGCAGTGATATTTCTTGGGTAGCGGTGCGGTGAGCTGCTGGCAGCTGGAGGGCAAGCACAGGGAGAGAGGACATGCACTGTCTCATTTGTTGCCTACTTCTTTTTAAATAAGGGTTACATGGAGACAAAGCTTCTTGTTTCACCCAGAAGTGCCTTTTCAATGCTAGGTTCCCACTACAGTTTTAGCCTAGAAGTCTTTTTTTAGCAAATTGATTTCTATCCAAAATATCATAGCAGATTATATGTCCTTTATTTAAAAAGATTGACATACATCAAGCACCCAAGGTGACTTTTAAAGTTGGGAGACTTTATTTATATATGCTAATTACTTGTTTTTTGAATGTTGCTGATTGGAAGAAGGAAAGAAAAGTAAATTTTAATTTCTCACCCAGATTTGGACTTTGTGAATGTAATCGCAGAAAATTCTTTAAGAACTGTGTGAAAATCTTTAAACGGTTTATCTACCAAATATGTCATCAAATATTATTGGAGATTATTAAAACTTAACCTGTCATATTTACAGACTCAGTGCTGAGTTTCAGAGTTCTTTGTGCTCTCATTCTACCTCCATTTCTGTTTCTTTCTCTCAGTTATTGCCTAAATTTTACAGCAAAATTTCCCAAAATTTAGTGGTCAGTATTTGCATCCAGAAATGGGCTCTCTATTTATAGTACAATTTCTTAGTGTAATATTTACTAACTCCATATCAAATATTTGCTACAAGACAAAAGGATTAAAAATACTTAGATACAATTCTTCTGCTCTGGCTGTAAGACAATTACGTTATTTAAGGAAACTTTCATCCAATAAAGCAGTAGTCTCCTTGGATTTAAAGAGTCTGGAAAGTAATTCTCTCCAAATAAAGATGTGAAGATAGGCAAAATAATGAATGGATTTCTTAATTGAAATTTAGATTAAAAAAAATAAATTCTCAGTTGAAATTATTTGTATTTAGACAAAACCCACATGCTTTATAGTCCTCGTTTTCCTGAATTCATTACTATTTTTTATCCTTGTGTTGCTCAGTGTAGTTATTACCCTAACCTATGTTGCCTGTGCATTGTAAACCATCAAAATGTGAAAAAAAGACACGTCCTTATGATTTTCTCTTAAAATATAGAAAATTCTGCTCGTCCACTTGAACTTGAAAAAGTACAGGAAAATACGGTTTGCTTTTTCAGTAACTCCAAGACATCAGACTCCTCATGGAGGTAACCCAGAGGCACTCATCTTCCTTTAAAGGATACTTTTCCTGTGGAGGCTGCTTGTGTTTTGGTGTCTGTCATTGTTTAAAGCTTAATCACTCTTCCTCTTTAAGACAGTTTTCCTAGTGCAAAAATAGCCAGTCATTGCAAGTCTTTGAATCAGTTTGTTTCCTGTGTCCTGTTTCCTGTCTTCCATTGTTCCATCCCTTCTCTTCCACACACCCACCTCCTCCAGCTTTCCCCATTACATGAATCATTTCATGTAAATTATTCCTACTGTTTTCCACTCAGCCTAACCCTGAGGGAATACTATGCCTATTAGAAATATACACATCTAACCAAGCTGTTTGTGAGGAATGGCTTAAATGTAGTGATAAATATGAGAATGTAAATACATTTTTACCACAATATACCTACAGTATTTTCTTTCCATTGTAGGGAATTTTCAGGGATGCATGCAATCACTAGCTTTTTTTTTTTTTTTTTTTTCCCATTCTATTTATGCATTTTAAATGATAAGTGGTAGCATTATTATTGTTAATAATATTATTAGGAGAAACAACTTTTCTCATCCTTCTATGCAATTTCAGTAACAAATCCAAAAAAATTTATTCTGTGCAGAAGAACTCCACTGTTTATGTTACTATTTTGCTGTTTAGCATTATAAATGCACAATATACAGCTTTTAAGGTCAAGCAGAGAAGGAAGGTTTTCTTTTCCAAACATCTGTCAGCAGCCACATGGAAGAGAAGACGGTGGCAGCATAATTTAATGTGTTTTCATTCAGTGAAAAATGTTCTTTGGACACTATGTCATGACATGTACTTTAAATAAAGCTTTTCTCAGGTGCTTTATCTTACACTATATGGCTTTGCTTCTCTTACTCTAGTATTTTTCAGTTTCAGTATTTTTTGAGGCTACAAATATGTCAGAAAAGGCCCATAAGCATTATTTATTCTTCTGGCAATCAGGGCTCATTGTGATAAGAATGAGCAGTTGCCACTCTGCAGATGGCAGGAGAACTAGTTCCAGTTTTTGGTGAACCTAGAGGTCATTGATGACTGTGCTGAAACACAAGTAGCCAGCGATTAAGCAGCAGGCATAGCTGTGGTGAGACATCAGACGTGTGTCCTTTTCCAGCAGGGGCTGCTGCAGAACAGTAATATCCGCACATCCCCAAGGGACTTGAAAATTATTTTCAATTCTCTCCTACCTTCCCCCCATTTGCATTTAATGCAAACATATCATAGAGCTGCTGGTTTCATGGAGTCAGATAAAGGAGAAAGTCACTGAACAGTATTAAATCTGGACTAAGACAATATGAATGCTCTTGGACCCTTCAGTGAAACACATGTAAGCTGCGTTCCTCTCAGGAATTACTCATTGGGTAGGAAAGACATGGAAATATAAGGTGTAAAGCCATAAAATCCTATTCATTGCAAAACATCATGACTGCAAGGGAACAAAGTGCTGCCAGGAAAGATGTCTTTAAGCTTATCATAACCATAACCACAGTAACCATAGCCTTTGTCATGGGCAGGATTCAAAGCTCTAACTGCATCATCTAGCCAACACAATGAGGAGCCCAGGTATCTAGTGGAAACCAGAAGTAATCTGAAGCCAAAATGCTGTCAGATAATGTAATAGTCTGTAAAGAAACAAAGTTTATAAGGAGTGACCCCTTAGACCAGATTATAGAGTAAAAGAAAAGCAAAAAAAACCCAGAAGGTGTACTTCCAGGCACAAAGTCCACTGAACAGGTAAAACATAGGTTTTTTCCAGCGTTACTGAAAGCTACAAGATACATGGCTTTGGATTAGCCTTGACTAAGAACTCTGCCTTCTCAGATAAGGATTTTATAGTTAGTTTACAATATCTGGGTTAGCCTCTGTAAATTGTCTTTGTAAAAGTAAACATCCCCAGAGAGGAATTCACCTCCTCTTAAAGGAGACTTTTAGGGTAGCTCAGGTGAACTACCTCTGGAGGCCTTTTCTCAGCTTTAACTGGAAAGAAAGCTGGCTAAACCTTACATGCATGCATTTTGAATGCTATGATGTTATGAATCTCCATCCTTGTGTCTTTTACACGCTTAAACCACCACATCTGCACTATTATTGCCTAGTATTTTGTTATAAATTATGTATTTCAAATGATTTTATGGATGTCAAAAACCTGTTTCTGCTGTCTGCATATACTGCAGGTTTCACATACAACAGTTTAGTTACAATGCCAATGAAAAAACTGTGTTATTATGTTGCTCCATATTGCTACTTGTCTTCTGAAAGGAAATAATGGATTGTAGTGCCAAAATACCCTACCTACTGATGTAGAAAATTGCAAGATATCACCACCATACAGATGGTAGTACAAGCACAAACCCAAATTAAGAAATAAAAAATAGCTTGTGAGGTAAAGAAGGCTTGAATTTTTCTGTTTAGACATGATGGTAAAACTAGCTCTCTGTAAGAAATAGGACTTCCCTTGAATTGAACATAACAAATACATTTATCCTTGAACTAAAATAAAAAAACCCCAACAAAACAGTAGTGAGAAAACTTTATGGTTTCAGACCTGACTGAGAACTCTGTGCAGACAAACTTGTAGTAGAAGCATATATGGTTTGCACAGCAGTTGAGGCACGAGGCATCAGCTTAGGTATAATAATAAATATAAGAAAGTAAATTGAAGAAATTATGGCATTTGTCTTTATATAACTGTTTTCCTGTGTATTGTTGCTTAGGCTTAAGGCATCCAGACTTATCTGTCACTAACTTTAATTCTTTCACCAATCTGTTAAAAAAAAAATAAACACATCTTTTCCAGTTCAGGCTTGGTCCAATGCAGTTTTCCTACTGCTAATAATAATTCCCAACTGTGTGTCTTGCACTGTTCTCATCTGTTATTTTTTTAATGAATCATGATTTAATTTAAATAAGAGGCTGTTTAATTATTGCATAAGGTTTTTCTTTTTACATTTCAGGCTGAAAAATTTCCACACGCACTTCATGATTATCTTTGGCAACCTAAAGGGCTCAGTTCTGATATTTAACTGAAATTTACCCTCCTAGAGACTTTCAACTTGATCCCCTGTTTCTAATCATGGAGTGGCTGGCTACGGCCTGTAAAGCAAGGTCTGCTTACCTATAGTATAGTGTATATATATATAGTATGCATATTTAGATATGCATATTTAGATTTCAGGTAAAGTGTCAGATTTTTAATTTTCTTTTAAATCAAATATGGTTTCAATCTAAACTGACTTCAGTGTTATGACTGTAAATTGTAAATAAAAATTTGTGTGGAAGCATGTAATTTTACATTACTTTTTAAATTTAGATATTGAGGTGGATGAAGTTTTTGCCCTGAAAGAGAGAAAATTCCCTGAATGGTCTGTAGCTCAGTGCCTGTGGATCTCACTTGACTGTGGAAGAGTCAGTTGCAGGCCTCTGATTTAGGTTCGTTTTCTCAGTTTCTCTTGTAAAGATTGTTTGAGTGAATAATGAAGTATTCAGGGAACGCTCCAGGTTTGACTCTTTTTTATTTTAGACACTTAACCAAAATGCCTACACTAGCAACTTTAAATTAATGGCCCCTTTTTTCATAATGATTCTCCAACAGAATACTCAGTTCTCTTAAAATCCAAATTTCATTTTGAAGATCACCTGCTCATCATTGAACAGATAGGTAGATTGGATTTCTGCTTACATTATAAAAGTTGGACATGTCTGCAAAGTGTACAATCTGGTATCAGAAGATTGCTTATTCTGTGATTTTTTATTTAAGTCCCAGTTCCTTTCTAGAGCACAGCAAAAAGTAGTTGAACATCAGCATTTTTCATAAAAATGTATTTTTTAGACTACTCAACTGTTCATGTTGAGTTGTGTACAGTTATTTAGTTTCGTTGCCATCTACTCAAGATTGGAAGCAATGAAAAGCACAGTTTCTGATATTTTTTTTTCTTACAGTATGCAAGAAAAGCTTTTTAAAGAGAACTCATCTTTTATTTATGCCACCAAAAAGGTAGCCAGATTTCAGAAGAGTTCAGCAGTGAATATGTTGAGCTTTAGAAAAAAAAATCTCTAGTAATAGAGGAGCTGATAAGGAGAGGTGCTGTGCTTGGCCTCGTGCTCACCAACAGGGAAGGGCTGGTTGGAAGTGTGACGCTCCAGAGCAGCTTGGATTGCATTGATCATGAGATGATTGAGTTAGAGATCCTCAGGACAGTGAGAAGAGCATGCAGCAAGCTCACTGCCCTGGACTTCAAGAGAGCAAACTTTGGCCTCTTCAGGAACCTCCTCAGTAAGGTTCCATGGGATATAGCCCTAGAGAGCAGGGGGCACCAAGACTGTTGGTTGGTATTCAAGGATCACCTGCTGCTTGCTCAGGAGTGATACATCCCTGTTAGAAGGAAGTGCAGCAGGAGGGCCAGGAGACCCCCTTGAATGGATAAGGAGCTGCTGAGGAAAATTTGAAGGAAA
>JANRGW010031945.1:2486-22220 GCA_024733675.1 Psilopsiagon aymara | reverse complement strand
CTCCAGGAGCAGAGGGAAGAAAAAAAGGGAAGTGAGTGAACAAACTGCGTGGCTGATTTATGGCTTAAACCACGACAGAGGGGAACTAGCACTTCATATCATTCATCTTCCCCTAATGCAGCCATTAAATATAGGTCAGAGAAACTCTACTTTAGTAATGCCTGTTTCTGAACACTGCTTCTTAACAGAATTTAGAGAAGTAACTCATATGTAGATGTTTACATCATAGACAACTGAAGTGTGTTGAACATGTCCATGAAATCCTTGCTTCATATACTCTTAAGCCACAGTGATTACAAAATGATAATGAAAATGCATTTATGCATTTTGCAGTTATCATGAAGACTTTCCATAGGAAAGGGAAAGGTAGGCAAATAGTGCATTTTAGAGGCCTTTTGCCCATGCAGTATGGAAAATATAATAATTAGTATTTCTCAAAAATTTTTCTTTTGAACAAGAAAGGCACAACAGCAAAACAAAAGTTGTATGAGTGATATCGCACAGTAATTTTAAGGAAGAAAAGAGAAATCAAATTGTCACAGAATTCAGGTTTTCTAAAATACTTCCAGGGAAATTATTTTAATTAGTGTTTCTTTAAATAAAAACTAGGAGAACATTTTCTTTTTCAATAATAATTCTTTTGTTCAGCTTAATCCAAACATTGCATCTCTGTATTAATGCAAGACAATTTGAAAAATGGAACTGACTAGTTTCCATTTGACTGAAATGAGAACAAGATCTAGCCTTAGGCAACAGAAGCATAACTAGCCAAAAACAAATGCCATTTTTAAATTTCATGAAGTGATTATTTGCTGTTAAAAAGTCAGTATTTCCCAACACATATAAGACAGCAATAGAATCTGAGCTCTCAAATGACCTTATGCTTACAAAGGAAATAGCTGTAATATATCAGCCATTCCTGTGATCACTGCAAACAAGGCTCTATCAGATCTCATGTGGATTAAAATAGCACAAATTAGTATAGCAGTACTTCAAATTGAAGTAGTACCACAAAATTCAACAAACTTATACTGATTCAGATCAACTGATATATGGTTTACTAATTGGACAGAGATGGAACTAGCTCATCAGATTTTCAGTTTGACTGATGTGGCTCTTTATAAGTAATCCTTTTCACATCACTCTAGTGCAACAGACCCATATTACAGGGAAGGGAAGAGAAGAGAACGGAAAGGAAGGGAAGGCAAGGCAAGACAGAGAAAAAATGTTTCCTTATCAGACTTAACTAGTTGCAGATGCTGCTAAAGTTCCAGTGTGCACCAAATGGACATGGTGAAGATTCATGTAGAAAGCAAGAACCCAATGAGGACAAACTATCTACAGAAAACAACTGACACATGAAGCCTTGTTTGTTTTCACACAGGGTGACCCAGCAAATGTTCTTTCAATTAAAATACAAATAAAGAAAGCCCACTGTAAATCTTCAGACTCTCTTATTTTCTCATCAGGAAATACAACTGTTTTTATGAACTGTGACTCTTACGACAGTCACATGAACTCCTGGCCTAGAGTTAAGCCACTCACTGGAGCCTTAGTCAAATTTCCTGCAGTGGGAGTAAATGAGTGCTTGCCTTAGAGCAAGTACAACCAGCCACATCCTAGGATTTTCTCTGATTTGTTTTGTGTATCTTTCTGTGGCAATGTCATGTCTCTATAATGATTCCTCAGGACTGACTGTACACCGAGTTGAGGCTAAACTGAATACCAGCAGTTTCTCTGGTGATTTCCCAAATTTTCTTTCCAATTGTTTGCTCCAACATCACCCAATAAGGAACTCTTACACTAACAGATGCTTCTTGGACTTTGTCATAGTTGCAGCACCAGTGGGCATATAGAACTGAATTTGCCGTGTATAGCTTTATGTCTTTTAAGACCATTGGTTTCAAATTATTTTAGATTTATCCTACAACCAGCGGCAAAGGACAGTTACTTAAGAGTACATTTCAGATAGCCTCAGATCTCATCAGTTAAGGACTTGAAACACTGTCATAAAGATCATAATCCAAGTCACAATCACATATATGTCTTTATTACACATAAAAACACATACACTAATTTAAAAAAGAAGTATTTGTTCCACACTTTTCATATGCAGAAAGATGGCAAACAAAGTAATTTCCTAAAGGTAATTTTATAAAATCCTCAAGTCGCTGGGTATAATAATTTTTGTCCTAATTCTTTCGATGTGCATAAACTAATGTCTTCCCAAATCTGAATACACAGTAGAAAATATAGTGAGCTAACAACAGGCATATAGTTATCCAGTTAGTTAAGAATATACTACAATTCTTAATATTTTTTCAGATTAAAAAAAGAATAAAAAGACAATATATAAATAAAGCACACTAATCATATCTAGACTTTAAACAAGAACAAAAGGCTCAATATGTTTTGTAATGTTAGGATAATGTTTTTTGAAAAAAAAAAACCAAACAGAGCAGAGCAAGCCAAATCAAAGCAAATGCAAAAAACAAACAAACAAAACCATAGCATGTCTTTTTGCCTGTTTCTAGCTGTTGCGTTACACTGTGACATGATAATGTCTTGTTAAGTTTCCTGGTTCATGCTGAGTATATCTGCAGTTCAAAGTTGCCTGCAGTGAAGTATCCCTGGGATTGAGTTATAGTATCACAGAACTCATAATTGTGCAGAGCGTATGTCATTCCTGTATTTTATGCCATATTCCTGTCACCTAGAAAGAGGTGGTTCTGAAAAAGAACCAAATAACAAATGCTGCGGCATTTTATTGCTATGTACTATTAAATAACTGTAATGATGTAGTTCAGTTCTTTACATCTCTATGTATCAATATGAGCAAGCATCCATTCTTTGGAGGTTTCTGCTTCTCTCCAATAGTGCTATGGATTGTGATACATGATTTTCTGGAAAGACATACCTTGCAATGAAATGCTTCAATTGCCTGAAAATTTACGGGACTGAGAAGGTTAGTATGACTAGGGATGTAGTAAGTGTTTTTATAGAATTCCTGCCTCAGTTTGCTGGACAGTCATACCACCTAGCTTTGAATAATTTATTAGGACTTGACTTTGCATTTTATTATCTCTGAAAAGAATAAATGTGATTGCATAACCCACTTTTGACTGTGTGATGCAGGTCTCCTCTGCCTAATCCAATTTTGAAGGCCTGGAAGAAAATTGTTGCCTTTCAGTGCAACAATGATGAGATTGCACCTCAGAAGTGCTGGCCAAGAAAATTCCCTTTGATTTCAGTTCCTGAGGGGAATAGTGACACATTATTTTTTTTAATAACCTCTGCTTCAAAGTAATGGAAGATGAAGACTAAACATTTTTTTTTATCAAAATGTCAAATCCCAGCCTATACAGTTAAAGGCCTGATTTTCTGGTCTCAGAAATGTTTAAATCAGGTACATGTGAAAAAATAAAACACTTATCTAGTTAACTGCAAGAGCCAGAATGTACTTACATAGAACTAACTGTGACCAGGACAGTGGAGAATATTCTTTTGGAATTCCTAACACTGAACAGTTAAAGCAATTTAAAGTAAAAATTACAGAGTTTATTTGTAATGCAGGAAGATAGATACATTTTGATATACATCTAATATACACCTATATACTTTGCAAGGAAATTATGTTCAACTTTTTCACCTATTTCTCCAATTATTTTTTTTCCTAATACAAAAGGAAAAAATAGTTCATAAGGAAAAAAAAAAAAAAAAGCAGCCGTGTTCTCACAGAATGCATCTTTGACTGTTCTCACTTTCTGCCAGTCTCACAGGCAGGAACAAGAATTTTCAAAGCATTTAGACCCACAAATATACGTTTGCACTCCAGCTATGCTTCTGAGTTGTTCATACATGCACTATTTTTACATCAATGCCCATTTTTTGCATAGATTAGAGACTTTGAGATGATCAGATCTAACACTCCCCTTTAACACTTCAAGTTTAAAGAGTCTAGACTTCTCTGTAGCTGGTAAAAAAAAAAAAAAAAAAAAAAAAGAAGAAAAAAAAGAAAATCCTCTTATGTCTTCTATTGCATCAATCACTGCTCTTCTTTACTAGCTATTCCCTTCAGAATACTTTGAAACGAGATCTGTCTTTGGATTGTTCAACCTGCCACAGTTCAAACACCCTCCTAAAGAGTGGGAATAAAAAGCTCTGAGTCTAAACCTGGCAGAACAAGGAGTCATTAGGCCACTTAAGAGACTGCAAAGCTGGTGATTAGATAAGAATTTATATAGATAGATGAAAAGTTTGGAAAAACATGATATGTCAGCAGAATTGTAGGAATTTATCCCCTGCATGCAAATAACTTTAAATTTAGAAATCTCGTGCATGTGAAAGTGTGCCTAGAGTCATGTACAGTAGAGATTTGCCAGTCAACAAGAAATTGCATTTTTGTATGTATACCTGACATACATCTGCATATGTAGTTACTTAAAATGACTGTAAAATTTTTGATTTCTATCTATTCAGAGAGAGAGGCTAATAAACCTTCATGCAATAATTATTCTAAATTTTAGGTAATAGTTGACATACTGTCATGACTTAGAATTACTAGATAAGTGTTTATAGCATTTTGTTGGCGAGCTGTATGAGTTCTGAAGGCTTTTAAAAACTTTCTATGATTTTTAGTTGGGCTTCACTTGAAGAATTTCCAGAAAATCAGACAAATCCTGCTATTCTTAAGTAGTGGAAGCAATTCCTTATTTTTCTAAGATATGGACAGCACCAGACTATCTTCGCATGTCCGGCCCCAATTTAGTAAAGACCTGAAAAGTGAATAGGGGCTTGTACCTTGGCTTTTCTGGACTTCCAGTAGAGGGAGGATAGTTCCCATGACTCAACATGCTGCCTTCTCTTAGCAATTTTTGCATTTCAGGGTGCTTGACCTAGCTCATTAAGGTGTTGCATGGGTGGACTGCTTGCTGGTGATTGTTTTGGAAGCATTGTTCCTTTGTAGTCTCACTGCTTTAGTCAAACTGTTTTCTTCACTTTACTTCAATAAAAAGATCAGCATCTCTAATCTAAAAGTACATTTTCAAGACAATAGTTCAAAACCCTACAAGCTCCTACTGGAAAATTTGTCATCAAAAGCTTATTTGTGATACATAATTGATATCTTCTTCAGAAGCATATATATATATATATATATACATTTCACCCTACATCTTACCTTCAGTGACTCCATTTCCAACGGCATCCTGATTCCTAATTTTATTCCCAAGTAATCTAAGATTCCAGACTCACAGTCCCCAGCTTCCTTCTGCCTCTCAGGATAGAAGTGTTCTCAGGTGAAACTAGCACAGCAAAGCTTGTGGAATCTGTAAACACAGTACTAAATTCCTTAATCATTATACACCAAAGTGGTTGTCCTTACAACTTCCTTTTGTGTTTATATGTCAGCTGCTGTTGAGGCCTTTTATTACTCTAAATCCATCAACTTGAAGGTCACATTTTTATAGACCATTGATGTCACTGCATTTTGCATTTGGTGTAATGTGTGCTTGAAGATACAGTGAAGGCAAAAGGGCTTTTGGTTTCCTTGGGGAGTCCCATGCTATTATGACCATGACCAGCCAAATGAAGATTCACATGACATTTTCTCATAAAGACCTTTATCTGTGAGGTATTAATGTGGACTGAATTGCATTCTGATACAATTTGCTTCTTATTTTCAGGTATTTTCATTTGTTCTGACAAGCAAAAAGCTACTTAACTTAGAGTGAAGGTAGTGCATTTTGTAGTCATATGGTGGGGTTTTTTGTTTTTCATTGTGTTTGGATTTTTTTTAATTTGTTGGTTTTTTTGGTTGGTTGGTTGGTTTTTTGTGGGTTTGTTTTGCTTTGGTTTTGCTTTGTGGGGTTTTTTTTGTCGTTTTTGTTTTTTTTTTTTCCCAGAAAAGTTCTATGATGTGCCCTACATTTTGACATGTATAAAATAGTGTATTGCTTCTGTACTTATGTGTTGTTTCAGTGTTTAATTCTGAAAAAAAGGCATAATTCCATAACATAAAAAGATAAAGAAACATCTCTCAAATCCAAGTACATATTGTTCTCTGCTGCAGGTCACAGCTGGCAAGGCAACAAAAGAAATCAGTACTTTTCACAAGACATCAATTTCTCTTTTTAGATGTAAACCCAAGCAAAATGGAATACTCAAAAAGAAATACTTAAAATTAAAATGACTTCATGTGGTGGGAGACATGGATTTAAGGACAATATCCTAGGCATAGAAAAATGTATGTAAAGAAGTGCATGGTAAGATAAATGAGGAAAGCAAAAAAAAAAAAAAAAAAAGGCATTGCTATTGAGATTCAGTGCAGACAATTGATCTCTTTGGATGGTATGAAATTTTTAAGACTAGGTGACTACCAAGCAAAGACCAACCTTACTAGTCTTAAGATAAACCTCCACCTTTTCCCTTGAAAAATGTCAAGGTTTATTTTTCAGTAAAGTCATGGAAAACTGTGTCAGCCATTTTCAGGTCTTCTTAGGTTTAACCTCTGACTGATCATTTTGTTTACATCTGGATATAACCACAACTATAAGATTAACCTGCATTTCTGCCAGGTCTGTAATTTTATTCATAGTTAGTAGCAAGAACCATACCTCCTATATCTGTGAATTACTTTTGTACGTATCTGTCCCTTGGGGCAGAACTAAAACTTGATGACTGGAAGTAAAGGACCACACAACGTAACTGATGGGATGCACTCATGAGTTCTGAAGGATGTGGCTGATGTCATCATGAGGCCACTCTTGATAAGCTTTGAAACATCAGGGTGACTGGGGGAGGTTCCTGAGGACAGAAAGAAAAATGCCACTTCCATCTCCAAGAAGGGTAAGATGGAAGACACAGGAAACTACATTCTTGTCGACCTTACCTCAATCCGTGGGAAGGCAATGGAACTAATTCCAGGAACTAATCCTGGAAACCACTTCCAGGGCACATGAAGGACAAGTAGGTGATTGGGAGGAGTCAGCATGGAATTATGATGAAATCAACCTGACAGTTTCACAATGAAGTGACTAGCTTGGTGGATGAGGGAAGAGAAATAAGGGGTGTTACTTTGACTTTAGTAAGGCTTTTCATAAGGGTTAGGTCTGCCATAAGATCCTCAAAGTTGAGCTGATACAGTACAGGTCAGAAGTAAACAATGATCTGGATTGAAAACTGACTTAATAGCTGTGCTATTAAGCTGCGACTTGTAATCGATGCTGTAAAGCCTAGCTAGAGGCCAGTCACTAGTTGTGTACCATGGGAGTTGATGCTGGGGTCAATACAGTTCAACCTCTTTGCTAATGATCTGGGTGACGGGTCTTAGTGCACCCTCACCAATTTCATAGGTAAATCAAAACTGAGAGGAGTAGCTGATAGACCAGACTGATGTGCTGCCATTCAGAGGTACCTAGAGAGGCTGGAAAACCAGGCAGACAGGAACCATGTGAAGTTCAAGGATGGGAAATGAAAAGCGCTGAATTTGGGGAGGAATAAGCCAGTGCACCAGCACATGCTGGTGATCAACTACCTGGGAAGCAGCTCTGCAGAGAAGGACCTAGAAATCCTGGTGGACCCCAAGCTGACCATGAGCAATATATGTTCAGTGATGCTGCAGCGAAGAACACCAACAGCATCCTAGGTTGCATGGGGAAAGACATTCTCCATAGGTCAGGAGAGGTGACACTTCCCCTTTACACAATGCTGGTGAGACACTGCTTAATTGCTGGGTCCAGCACGGGGGAGCTCAGTACAAGACAGACCTAGACAAGTAGGACTGAGTTGAGCTAAAGGTCACAAAGGTAATTAAGGGGCTGGAGCATGCCATGTGAGGAGAGGCTGGGAGAACTGGAACTGTTCTGCCTGGAAAAAAAGGTAGCTCAGGAAGATTTTGTTAATGTGTATAATGCTTGATGGGAGGGACCAAATAAGCACCAGCCAAACTCTTTTCAATAGTGTCAAGTGACAGAGCAAGAGGAAATGAGCACAATTGTTTTGTTTTTTTTTTCTTCTCCCCGGTGACTAGCAAACACTGGAATAGATTGCTTGGAGATGTGCGGTCTCCACCCATGGAGATATTCAACACTTCTGCATGAAGTCCTCAGCAACTTGCTTTAGCTGATAGCTTGAGCAGGGGTCTTGGCTTAAATGATCTCAAGATGTCCCTTCCAACCTCAGTGATTCTGTGGTTTTTCTGCAGTGTGTGAACTTCATTTTATATCAACTATTTCCTTTTATTTTTTCTAATTTTTAAAAAATTCTTTATCTTCCATAGGAAGGAAATCTGTTCTTTTCTTACCAGTAGGCAGATATCTGCTGCTGTGGTAAATGAATATGATCACTATTGTGTTTTATAGGACAGCTCCCTTGTCAAGGGAGATGCTTGCAATATCATTACCATACTACAATATAGCTGTCCTTTCAAAAAATTCATGAACTAGAAAGTAAACTTAACACAGTGCTAAATTGTTAAGCAATTGCTACATCTTACTCCATGATCTCAAATTGTTATTTTCTTCACTGAGCTGATGAATCTGCAATGTATTTATGTCACTTTGACCTTGGCTAATGATTGCAGCATTTTTTATTTACCAGAAAGCATGAAGTCATTACTCAATTTTCTAAGTAGCTTTGTTGTTGTTGTTATTTTACATTACCATAATGAATAATAAATTTGCATCATAAACAAATGTTTGGATCATAACCCTGAGAACTGGTAATTCTAGTGTTAAAAACTGGCTTTCAAGCTCTACCACTAAGGCACAGAAATCTTTCTCTCATAAACTATTCTCAGCCATAAAATATGGTGTTACATTTGCACTGGTCCCTCCTGAATCAATTGTATCCTCCCCTGAACATGCAGTAGCAGGCAAAAATATGCTATTATAAAAGGATATACATCCCAAATGACAAATACGTATAAATAGTACTCTATTTAGCCATTTTATTGAGTGATTAATGGAGATTAATAATAATATCTGATATTTTGCCTGGAAAAACCTTTTAAAAATAATAATGTTACAGTATCTACATTTTCTTTGTCAAATTTCAGTAAAATTTAGATTCTTATGAACAGCAATATTGGAAATAATGGCAGGTTTTGGTGAATATTGCCTATGACACATAAAAGCTTTTGCCAGGTAGAGAAGTTTATAATGAGATTTTAATTGACTTAGCATCATGAAGGAAAAGAAATATCTTCAGGTAAGCTAAGTGGAATAATATAAACTCAAATTCAGCAAAAGATATTGCTGTACTGTTCCAGATTAGTTTCATTTGCAGTTCTGCATGAATCTTCTATGCCACCTTTGAAAACACTAAAATAAACTTTATATAATGCCATTAAAATAGCTTATCTTCGAGGAAAGTGTTTTTTATCCCCTCATGAGTTAAATAAGTGCTCCTCTGTATGTTACAGAATTCTATTTAGTTCTTTGTTATCTTTTTATTATTATTATTATTTTTGTCATAACAGGATGTTGCAGTCAAAATGGTAAAGACAGAGAAGTTTCTGGCAAACACTGCATAAATCTCTGAAATAATTGCCATAACTAATCAGTGTTGCCAAGACTTTCATCCCCATCACGGAGGTGTCTACTTAATTTATTGCAGGTCATTTATAAACTATAGTGATCTATGAAGACAAAGCTAGGCCTAAAAGCAGTTATTTTCATGGAAAGTGATTTTTTCGCTGTTCCATTAATGTCAGAAGTCATTTCTTGTAACCATTTCTCCACCCTGAAAAGAGAAATATCTTCTCATGACAGAAGACAAGGAACACTCCATGTTGTAAATATTACTTTCAAATTCTAAGTTTCTGCTCTTGGCCCAAATAAATGATTCAAATCAATACAGGCTACAGTCATCCGGTCACATGGAGAAGTATGATAGCTGCCAGCATGGACTGGAAATCCTAAATTGCCTTGGAAGACCTATTCATTAATACTGAAGTGAAACTCAACCAACACATTCAAGATTGGATTATATTCAGAGCTTGGAGAATGCTGATCAAAATGGCCAAATACAATTAAAAAGCTCTTATTGGGTTGTTGTTTTTTTTTTTTTTTTTTTTTCCCAGGCTTTGGATTTTTTCCTAGATGAAAGTTAAAGTGAAATTAACCTTGCTTATTATATAACTAATAATTACAGCAAATCACGAAGATGCTATGATTAGAATCACAGAATGCAAATATGTCTGTACACATACTGGCAACTTTTGACTAAAAACCTCATAGGATGAATATGTCCCTACCCTGAAAGTACAGTTGCCTCTTGAAGAAGCAGCAGATGAAGGTTAATAATTTGGGTCCTATACAGTAACAAATAATGCTCTGTACAGACATTAGTTACCTCCTTTCACATTTTCAAGGCTATTAGAGAATAACAATAATAAAAAAGATAAAACTAAGGCAATAATAAAACCAAATATCATTCTACTCTTTAGTATGTAAGATTTTTCTCTTATTTTTCCTCACTGTATGCACAGGATTCTTTATAAAAATGACTGCATGCAGTGATTTGTCAGAAGAACGCATTTCATGAAGCCAGTCTCCCCACAAAATATATTTAAGCTTCTAGAATGACTTGCTGGTTTTCTGTATGAGAGTTCTTACATATGAGGCACAGCTAATTTTTTTAAAAAGCAGGAAAATGATGAAATTTTGTATCCACTCAGTGCCCCAGATAGAGACCTTTTGAGATGTGTATCTATTTTCAGAAGATGATAGAAAGAGACAGAATTCAGCCGATGTTTAAATCCCAAAAAGACATCATGAATGGTACCTTTTCTTGATCAACGTTCCAATGGTATATATCAGTTTGACAGTGAAAGGCCACTCTAATTCCCTCTGTAATAACCTAGGGAATGACACTTGCTCAGAATGTCAGGTTCTGGAAACTTGCTGTTAATTACAATGCTTGCAATGATATTTTCAATTTTATCAGCATTGGTAGGAGCTTTTGTCTCTTTTTCTGTCATACAGTAACCACTGAAAACTGACCCTCTGGTTTATGCTCTACCTCAGCACACAAAACTCACACCTTTAAAGTGACCTTTATGCTCCGTAGCAGGTGTAACATTATATAAATTATGACTCCCAGTGTATTATCAATCAAAAAGCTACTTGTCAAGCTGCTTTTTGCTAACAACAAAAAAATCAAATCTATCCTCAGAGGCTATAATCCTATATAGGCGAATAAAATACCATGGGTTCTGTTCTCCTCTCAGTGCACATACGTAAATCTCATTCCTAGTAACATTAATGGGGAGTTACATGCATGCATCAAGAGAAGAATAAATCTGCAACAGAGCTCACAGGAAACCATTCAGTGTGAAATGTTTTAAGGGGACAGGAGAAAACACTGCGTGGAAAGAACCTGTAATACATTTTTTCGGTTTTACTTACATCTCTTGATGAACTTTTTCAGACTGAATACTGTACATTTGTGTCATGTGGATTTAGAATCCTAGATAAATTATATTACCAGATACATATTAAGTGTAGTGTGCTTCAGGTAGCATTGCTATCTCTACATCTTGCATTGCAGATAGATGGTGATAGAATCAAAAAAGCTACTAGAGAATTCACATTAAATGTTTTCAGTTTTGGTTTTAACACGTTTAATAGTATTTTAAAGCAATTAAGGTCTTACAGGCTCTCTTAAATGTTTCTAAGTTTCAATTTAAAACAAAACCAAGAAAATATATCCATTTGCTTCCTCAATTGCACATATTCTGAACAGGGCAATCAGCATAGAGTGTAATTATTAAATGCTGCACTTAGTAACCTCAGGCACATTCATTCTTTGCCTCTGTAAGTTAAATACAGTGTACAAAGGTTTCGCATAGTCATATCTTATTACAAATATTGTAAGAAAAAGATCTGGTCTGGAATCGTGTCAGTCCTTATGGTGAAGAAAACATAGCTGAACATAAAGTTATCTATATCCTTACACATGGCCAGGTTGAAAACCTCACTTTCTGTCCCCACAGTGCCTGAATGACCACTGAATCATCTAATTGTCCTTGTTCTTAATAAAGAATGTGGCAGACACATGTATGTGTACATGAATGTGTGTATTCATAGATTGATAGATAGTATTAACATAAATTTGTGAAAAATATGAGAAACTAGCTAAGATGCCATTTCGTTGCAAAGGAATGGCAAAATAAGTGTAAAAAATACTTGACAACTGAAAGGACAAGACAAATATGCCTGACTGTGAATATTGTCAGAAGAAAGTTCAGTTCCTTTCCTTACCACGCAAACCCTTTAGATATTTTTTTCCCAATTAAATTCACTGGGATTTAAGGGATTATGAAGCATAAAGTAACTAAAGAAAGAATTAAGTAGATTTTTTTTTCTTAAATTTAAATCAGTTTGCATGTTCTTACTATTTTGTTGTGGGGTTTGTTGGCTTGGTTGGGGTTATTGGTTTTTTGTTTTGTTGGTTGTTTTTTGTTTGTTTTGTTCCATTTTGTGTGTTTTGTTTTTACAGTCTTCCAGGAAGATAATGAGTAGAAATTTCAGTTTAGAGGAGTTATTTTCATCCACTGGAAGATGTACCAACCGATGATTGAAACCCTACTTATTTTATATCAGAAACATAGATCTAAAATATTTACTAAACCAGTTAGGACAGTGAGATAATGAAAGAGGAATGGTAGCACTCAAATAAGTAAACTGCAATAGCATCTGCTATACACCCTGAAGACTTCATGGAAGCAATTGTGAAAAAATTCCTGGACAGACTATCATGGAGCTTGAAATCTCAAGGCACTGTACTCATGGGAAACTTTAACTATGCAGCCATCTGGTGGGTGACAAGTACATCCAGCCATGAATCACCAAAGACGCTCCTGAGATAGGTATGTAGAGGACAGTATCATGATTCAGACAGAAGGGTTATCTAGAAAACACAGCCTTTGTTGTTAACGAAGAATTGATAGAAAAGATTATGAAAATAGTACTTGTTCAGATACTTGACTGTAAAAGGACTATGAAGTGATTTGTAAAAAGGGATAGTATAAGAGCTTTTTCAATAGAGCAATTTCAATAATAGAGAATTAATAATAGTGCAGAATTAAGGAACAGTCAAAATCCTTGCCCCACTCAAATCTATTTGAGTATTCCTGATGATTTGAGTAAGATCAGATTTTTATTTATACTGACATAATGGCAATGACAAAAAGTAGTTGAATATGTCTGTAGAGAAGAAACTGACATATAAAAAGTACTAGGATTAAATTGCAAAAAATATTATTTTAATAGCAAGGGAAAATTAAAGAAACTATGAAAAGACAAAGTAGCTTTACAGTAAAATTCTTAAAGGTTAAAAGAAGGATCCAGGCAATAATTAATGCAATAATAATATTAAAAAAATAAAATCAGTGTGTAACATTTTTGCAACTCTCTACATGCCCTATGATTTAGAGACCCCACAGAGATCTTTCCTTAGTTTGATTTTGGTATCTTTATTCATTATATTGAAAGATATATTAAAATATCAGGCAGTAAAATAAACAAGGATTCTTTAGAATTTGCAGATAAATTAGTCTTTAAAATTAATTTTTTATAAAAGATTATTCCACAATTAAACATATTTTTAATTTCAAAGCTGAAGAACATTAAGCTCAGTAGCTGAATTGAATTTCCCGGGAGTTCTAATGCTTCTACCATTTTAGGTGTTCTTGAAGCATAGCTATTTCACTAGACCCTGCATAGACTTCAGGTGAGGCATCCTAATAAGACTTATATGCTAGACAAACGACTAGATGGCATTTATCACATGGCAAAGTCCTGCCTATGTCCATGTCTGGGCAAGCACTTGTAGGATTTTCAAGGCACAAAGGAGTGAGTTTAACATGATATTTGAACTCCTCTTAGTTATACTTTAGGTACCTCAGACTTCTATTGAAATAGAGCCACAGGAGGTCACAGATACCTTAATACACATTTTCTTTTGCTTTTGTGAAATAGTTTTCCACTCGGAAAAAGGTCTTAAAAGGTTTGTGATTATTGGCATATAAACTATTGCATAGGGCCAGTATTACATAGCTTAAATTATCAATATGATGTGTGAATGTGGATGCAGAGCAGTGCAACTACCATTTATGTAAAGGCTAAAAATTCCAAAGTATTCCACATCCCAAAACCATAATGTGATTCCTGCAGTGATTTTTTTTTTTTTTTTAAAGCATTAGTATCTTTGAAAATCTGATTGCTTTTTTCCTTCTCTAACACGACACTGAGCTACTGGAAAGTTCTGAGCTATTGGAAAGTTAGTTTCAAACAGGACAAGAAAACTATTTTGATATTCCAAACCAAATTTTTTTTTTAACCTTTTTCTATTCTGTTGCCTAATTCAGGGAATACTCTCTAATCTCTAATCAGTTGAATAATTTCATTTTCACAGGATTATCCACATGTATAATATTCCTCCTTGTGTGAAGATATTTAATCTCTTTATATGCTATATAATTTATGTTTCATATTTAATACCCCAAGCTCACCCAATTCATGCATGAAGGTAAACCCTGATAATCCCAGAGACTGTATTTTTTTTTAATTGAGTAGAGGCCACTTAAAATAGAACTTTTAATTTAGATTTAATAACTCTATAAAAGATAAATCTAGTTGCCATGTAATAAACAGTAATTAATTAGTTAATATCAATTAAATTCTAAAAATATTAATTTACATTTAACATCTAACTACTGTAATTTGCTATAGCTATCTTATTAAATGCTAATTAAATTCCTAAACATTCTTACAAGTTTAATGCATTAATAATAGGAACGTAAGTACACATTTACTGTATCTGCAGTTCTCAGTTCATTACATGGCAACTAGATTTATCTCTTTTACACTAATTAAATATACTAAGCAAACCTCAGTAACTTTTCTTAACACATACCATAACTGTTTTATTAATTTCAAATTAAATGCCCATTTAAAGCTTCTAATCTACAGCTCCCCTAAACAGTTTCCTGCTAACAGAGCAAAGGTTACTGTGATGTTATAACTAAACCACAACATTTCTAGGTATCGGTTGAGACTTATATAAGAAGCAAGGTTTGCCTTTCTGCTCTTCTTTAGTTTAAACATAATGGCTGTTTAGTAATCCACTTTTTTTTTTTTCTTTCCTGCAACATCTTGTCTTTCTTTTCTCACTTTGCCATGTGTCAACATAATCTGATTTCCCCTCTGTAATCAGTTTTCTTCAGTTTTTTTCTAGCTGTAGATGCTGATTATCCACCAAGGTCTCAGTAATTGTGAACTCAAAAGAAAATTCTTTCCATGTGTAGGACTATCAGTGTTTTATTTAAAATATCCCTTATATTTTGAAAAAACAAATCAATCTTCCACAAAGCCACTCAAAATCTTGGAAGGTTTAAGCAAATGACTGTATCTGTAAGCATCTGTAAGCAAAGAAATTCTGGTCAAAATGCCAGTCAGAGTGCTATGAATATGCCAGAGTACCATCCATAATATGATTTCTTTGGGAGACTGAGGGCAACACTGCAGTCACATGTATAAAATGATTTAGAATCATAGCTCTTTTCACATGTGATGGAGACTGTCATAAAGACAGGAGGCTGCTGTGCAGCAAGAAAAGCACATTAGCTATTAACCTTCCCCCAGCTGATCAACTTTGTTTTGCAATCTTTCCTCAGAACCATTAGAATACCCTGAAGAAATAACTTTCCAATTAAAAAGGATCTCAGAGAACAAAGCCATTTTATCTCTGACTCCTGGTGTTCTTTATTCCAATAATTTAAATTGGAATTGATTTTTCAATTTAGCCGTTGACTTGCTATGGACACACAGCTGAAAAGGCCGAATGGAATTGCATGGCTGAAATATTTGTCTTTTTGATGCACTCCTCATAAATTCACAGGAGCCTGCTTTTTTAATTTTTTTAATGCCCTTTTTTTTTTTTTTTCTCTCTCTCTCTGCTGCTACTGCTTTAGACAACAGCTTTTTAGCTCAGCACGAGCAAACTGGGAAAACACGTCCAGTATGACCTCAAGGGCCTCATACTCAGTTCTTCATAGATCCATGTAATTGTTACATCTCTGAGAAAAATTAATAGTTCCAGTGTAGCTAAAGTGATAGTTGCTTTTCAAAGCCTGAAAATGTGGTCTACAATTTTTGTGCATATTTCTATTTCTTTAATACAATAATAATAAAATAATAAAAAAAACCCAAAACCCAATAAAAACCCAAACATAGTCAGTTAATTTTACTGTGTTCAGTACATATATGCTACTACATAAATAGCTTTGGTATGTTTTCTCATTGTTTTAGTGGCAGAATTACTTAACACAGTAATTGATTTACCTGTGGAACAGTTTTAAATTAAGCACTCCAGTTACTAAGGAGTCCTTTACAAGATTAAGGTCTGGTTCTGTCTGTAGTTCAGCTGTGTTAGTGCACCCCAACACTTAACTGGGAAGGGAAATATATCTGACTGAGGACAGAGCTGCATCCTAACACTTAGAATTTTTTAAAAGCAACACCTAATCTCCCAGTCTTCTGAGTAACTTTCTGTTGACAAAAACCTGAATGCATAATTCTGAAATTAGAAAGTAGAGGAGGAGAGAGAAAGGGAAGAGAGAGTAAATTCCTGTTGCAGTTGCCTAGTTATTTTAATGTATTTTGGGTGGGGATAATGCTCCTAAAGTAAACTGAGAGATCTTTGCTAGCTACACCTTTAACTTTCTAATCTTTAATTGTTGCCTTTTTCATCCTTTTCTCCTCTAGTGCAGCTGGTAACATAGCTGGTAAAAAGCAAGGTAGAAATTTCTCTGTCCCTTGACTTGGTTCAAAGTGGCACTCCCTGACTGTCACTAGATAGGTCCTTTGATGAGCTCTCTTCATTCTGGTCTCCCAGTGCAGAGAACTCCTGGCCTAAAATCTCCCCAGAAAAGTAGAGCTTCCACATGGAACACTTTAACATTTCAATTTGTCTGTCTCTCTCCCTATCTATCCATTCATCTATCTAAAAAGACACAGACTATCATTTCCATTCCTAGATGAAACTGGTCATCTAGCATTTGAAAAATGCCAGCAGATGATAGAAATGCAAGCTAATGACCTAATGATAGAAAAAGTGTCTTAATAAAACATCTACTTTAATTTTACAAAAAAAAAAATTAAATTTGCTCATATATCGAAATAGGCTTAAATATAGACAGAATGAATTGAAGAGTGATCCAGTTGTCCTAACATACAAAATGCCTTGACCAACATGGACCTAAACTGCTCTACATCTCTTTGCGTAAGGGCCACAGATCACTTCTTGAAGTGATCTTCTACATTAAGCAGAAAAGCTGTGGCAACAACTGAAATTGCCAAGTTAATTTACTTTCTGCTTTACCCCAGGGCCCTGATCCCTCCTCCCTACTTATTAATTTGCTCACTAGCTGCATTCTGGAGCAAGCAAGAAATTCTGTTAGTGAGGAAAACCAGAATATAACAGATGATGGTTTATTCTAGGGTCTATACCCTATAAGAAATGTAAGTACCTGGGATATAAATCTCACTTTAATTTAAGGTTTTTCTTAAAGCAGTCCTAAATTAAACAACTACATTTTCTTCGTGAAAAGTTATTCTCTCTGCTTAAGTTTAGATACATAAAGTAGGCTTGTTTATGAACAGTGTAACAACTCCACATATTTAAGAATGGTCTAATTACACTTGAATGTGTGGATATACTGTTGCAGTTAATCAAATGGTTAGAAATAATCATAGAAAACAAGAATATATTTGAAGAGCTAGTCTTCCAGGAAAGCAAGTCTAGTGTTTGTGAGTGGACACTAGCAGCATTTAGGGTATGCATCATCCCGCATAAAGAAAGATAGTTTTGCTAATGTCTGTGATTTTATGCCAGGTTATGTCATTTAGTTCATTATGAACTTTAGCTAATTTAACACATGTCAAGAAAAAAATAATTAACCTGGGACTTCCTCACAGAATATTTTCTACCACAGTACTAATTGTGCAAGATGAGTATCCTCTCAAAAATGAGTATTGCAAAAAAAGCCTTAAACACCAATATTTGAAAGCAGCTGGTCAAAATGTTATTCTTCGAGCCTCTCTGCTGCAGTAATTTTAGTGCGTTATATGGGAAATTAGCTACAGGGAGTTTAGCACTGGTAAACTATGCAGAGGAAAACATAGTGAAAGATGAAGGGTATGATTTTTTCCCTTTTTCATGGAGGTCAGTGAAAAAAATGGGGGGAAAAAAAGATGTTTGGATGTTGCTAAAATTTGATAATCTGTATAAATCTCTGTCTGTCCAGTTGAATGCTTTGAAAAAATCAACTTCTGTTAATTTAAGAAAAATCTTCGAGGTGTGTTTCCATGTTATCTGTCTCACTGTCTTTGTACACTTATGTTGCTAAGTGAAAGAGGGCCATAATGTTAGATCATTCCCTTGACCTGCTCTTGAATGCTCCAGTTAGGTTTCTTTTACATATAAATGCTCTAAAGAGGATTAGATAAAGCGGCGTATAGATGAGCAAGTGGCTGCTGCCACGACTCAGGTCAGGAGTTAGTTCCTGACCTTTTTTTGTTTGTCAGTTTGGCAACAGCCTGTACACCTGTGACATGGTGTCTTTATTTGATGTTGAAAATACTTGTTCAAATGGATGGCTACTGGAACATGAATAAATTTGTGAAGAAAATTATGTAGAAACTGAAATTACTATTTTAGCCTTTTAGGGTGAAGGTTAAAATGGCTTTAGATTACTCTCCTGGAAATACATGAAGTTTTGAAGATTAAAAAAAGGAGCAAAATATATCTAAGTGAATGGGCAATGGTGGGTCAAGAACCATAATTATTAAACTGTCAACAAATACCTAAGTATCAAAATTAAGCTGGGTCTTCAGTGAGTTGTTTAATCATCAGAGGTAAAAGACATCTTGCTTGTCCTCCAGGAGGAAAAATGGTAAGTGTTCTAACTCTTCTAAGAACAGTTTTTCATAAATGTATAAATTAAATTTCGTATCACAGTGTCTTGTAATAAATAATATTACCTGGGTGCCAGAAGTCCGTTCTTGTCCTGTTTTGTCTTTCAGGTTTTTTTATGTTATGGGTTATGGAAATATATGACTGTTTCCTGGTCTTTTGATCCCACTGTATTCCAAACGTATGTTAGGATGAGATCCAGATTTTCTTCATCCTCCTCAAGGTTTGCTTTCCATGAAAAGCAATTCCAGACTCATGAACAAGACCAAAACAAAAGGAAAGTCTGAATGGTCTGGTTGACCAACAGGATCACCAGGACTTCAAATGTTTTGCGACTTGCAACAGCCAGCAAAAGTGAGTGCAGACTCAACAATCTTTCAGAAGAAGCTTGAATGCCAAGAATGACATTCAAGTTTCCTCAGCTACTGGAAAAACTATAAGCTGAAGTGGACTTCCACATATATACACACATATGCGCAAGTATATGTGTGTCTAAATATGTATATATACTTCTTTTATATTTTAAAATACTTCCTTTCCATACTGCCTGATGCAGGCAATCTGTATGATAAGTTCACAAAACAAAAGACAAGAAGGCATTACCATATCCTGGGCTGCATCAAAAGGAGTGTGACCAGCAGGTCAAAGGAGGTGATCCTGCCTCCCTACCCTTCTCTCATGAGACCTCACTTGGAGTATTGTGTGCAGTTCTGGTGTCCTCAACATGAAAAGGACATGCAACTTTTGGAACAAGTC
>JANRGW010031944.1:0-15260 GCA_024733675.1 Psilopsiagon aymara | reverse complement strand
CAGCACTGTTCCCAGGCTGAAAGTCAAAAACACAGTGCTGCACCAGCTACCAAAAAGGAGAAAAATGACTGCTACTGCTAAACCCAGGACACCTTAGTACAGAATGAGTGCAAGAAAACCAGGGCAGAAGAACAGGATGCAAAGATAAGGAGGATCTGGAAAGGCAGGGGCCCAGGATGGGCTGCAGTTAAACTAACTGATAAGCAGGAGGATGGTATGATTGTTATGTCTGTGGTGTTAACGAACCAATTAAGCTGGTATAAGCATCTACTGTTCATGCTCCAAAGGCTGACAGCAGTGATGAAGATTGTTGGAAGAAGTAAACGACTCCAGGGATCCCCACCACATTTTTGTATGCATGAGGGGAACTTTCTGGAAAATAATGGAATCCATACGTAGCCTCATGAATATGTATACATGCTCTGTAGCTATATAAGGACGGCTTGTGCAACAATACGGAGACACACATTAGGAGGAGCTATTCCCTGTGTCTCCAGGCGCCACAATAAATACCTGCTTGTTAACTTAAAAATTCGCTGGCAAGTTTGTTCCTGGAGTTTTCTCCAAATCAGGCCCCTCCACTATAGTTGGATTGAGTTAGCAAAGTAAAAAAAAAAAAAAACAAAACAAAAAAACCACCAAAATAAAACATTTTAGCAACCTACATGCTTGTTTTCTTCTAATTATCTTGTGTCCACAAGGGTAAGGAGGGCAGAGGAGCTATTTTGGAAGCTCCTCTCCTCCCTGTTTCGTTCTGTAAATGGCTGCATTTCAATTCACACTTTGAGGGTAGCTTTACAAAGAAAAGGTAGAAGACATTTTTTTTTACTAGAATAAAGAGGCCTAGTAGATGTCTACAGCGCAAACTCCAGCTTTCCAGTCTCATTCAGGCTCTGTGAAGTCAGGGCTACATGCTCTTTCCGGGACATGAGGCTTCCCAGGCAACACAGTGTTGTGCTGTGGCTTTCATCACACTTTCTTCTGCAGCGTGTGAGCATGTTGCTGCTTCTTTGGAGCAGACTGCTGAAAGCGAGCAGCTTTCTGATTTTGAAAGGCAAACTTTTTTTCAAGACTTTAAGGTTGCAACTTGCAATGTTCCAGACACAGTTGCAGCAGTCACCTGACGGCTGATTTCCCATTTGTGCTGGCAGTGGCTTTGCCTGGGACCACGCAGGCGTGAGGAATTGCTGGCTTTGATCACAGCTGTCATGTCAGATTACTATCAGAGGGATTCGATGCACCCATGATGATGATGTTGAGAATACACAGAATAGTGGCATGTGTCTCCTACAAACACCTGATCAAAGCCCACTGAAGACACTATTTGCATTAGTTTCTGCATTCAACGTCTGTCTCCTCCCACCCATCTGGTATCCCACTGAGCTTTTGGGGCATCTTCCACCTGTGTTAGGCATCTTGCTCTGTTTTTTTTCCTTTCTGAAATTAGCTTTACATTGCAGGAGGAGTTTAAGGCTGTGATCTTTACATATCCTTCAGAACTATAGTTGTGAGACATTAACAGAAATTAGACATGTCAAGTGCAGGCAGTGAGCCTTGCCAGGGATCTGACTTGAATTAGCATTTATCTGGCAGAGATGCTCTGGGTCATCTGAGTGCCTTTCCACCCCTGATGAAAATCTCTGCACCCTGAATAGATGGAGGACAGGTATACTCTCTGTGCCCAGGGACCTGAGATACAGAAGATGCACCTCTTTATCAGCCTCATCATCCCAAGGAATTCAATGCCTTGAATGAGGCACTGATAGACCTACTGAAAGCAGCTGTTCAGCGTTAACCAGTGTTAATTCTTTTGACATTTACTGGTATGCAAACTGCAGCAAGGGTCTCCCCCTGCCCAAATAACTAGGCTAGACCCTTAGTGTAAGGTTTCCATGTTAGTTAAGCAAAGCAAAAAGGCTTCAGCAGCTCCAAAAGTCCAGACCCTGGAATACCCTGCACATAGTGCTTAAGCAGTGATGAGGAAGAAGCAAATCCTATTTTTCTCAGAAAATGATTCTGTTTTGATGAAATCCCAGTGAAAGATCCAGTTCTGAGTTCCGTGCTACAAAACAGCAGTAATTGGCTCAAGAAAGAGAGGGAGAAGAGCTTCCTTTCCAGTTGTGAGCTGCTCAGGAACGTGCTGAACTGCTCAGTTCCAAGAAAGTCATGGTAGTTGTTGACATGCCCACTGCAAATCCTTATGGCTGAAAATTCATATCAATAGAAAGTCTTTACTCCTTTTTGGTTCTGTAGTGACTATGCAAGGATTATGAAGATCTGCACTCTGGACTATTGCTGTGCAAGCAGAGAACATATTTACTGGACTAACCCTCCTGTCTTCAGCATGGTACTGTGTTGTTCTTCAGTCTTTTTAAACTGCTCTGGCTTTCTATACTTCTGTATTAATTGTCTTTCATAAAGTCATAGAATGGTTGGGCTGGAAGGAACTTTAAAGATCATCCAGTTCCAAAACCCCTGCCATGGGCAGGAACACCTTCCACTAGACCAGATTGCTCCAAGCCCTGTCCAAACTGGCCTTTAACACTGCCAGAAATGGGGCAGCCACAGCTTCTCTAGGCAACCTGTGCCAGTGCCTCACCACCCTCACAGGAAAGAACTTCTGCCTAATACCTAATATTAATCTCTCCTCTGTTAGTTTAAAGACAGTCCCCCTTTGTAATATCTTTCCATGCCCTTATCAAGAGCTCCCTCTCCAGCTTTCTTGTTGGTCCCTTTAGGCACTGGAAGCTGTCTAAGTTCTCTCCATAGCATTCTTCAGGCTGAACAAGCCCAGCTCTCTCAGCCTTTCTCCATAGGAAAGGTGCTCCAGCTTTCTGAGCTTCTGCTCTGGACTTCTTCCCATAGGTCTGAGTCCTTCTTTAGTTGGGGGCACCATAGCTGGATGCAGTACTGCAAGTGGGGTCTCACAAAAGCAAAGTAGAGGGGATGACTCACCTCCCTTGACTTGCTGATCATGCTGCTGCTGATGCATCCCAGGAAACAGCTGGCTTTCTGGGCTGCAAGAGCACACTGCTGGGTCATGTTGAGCTTCTCATCAGCTATTACCCCCAAGTCTTTCTCCTCAGGGCTGCTTTCAGTAATTTTTTGACTATGTGTCACACTCCAGAACTTGCAGTGGACATGCAGAACAGGGAGTTTTGCCACATCAAATATTAACCAATTGCTGAATACTCCTGAATGGTGGCTGGGATCAATTTGCAGTGTAGCTTTTGAAACCTGAAAGCTCCTGGAGGATTACAATAGCCAGGTGCACTTGCAGAGCACAGCTACAACATATGCTACCATTACTAACTCTTCATCCTGGCATACCATACTCCTTTGGAAACCACTTGCCAGATATTCTGGTAATTCTTGAAGAGTGATTAATACCTTGTTTCATGCAGCCCACCACAGGTGTATGATTCAGGCAGTTTCGTAGGGATAACAAGGCCCTGGACATCTTAAAAGAACTGTTCTGGGAGTTGAACATAGTAGAACTCTGTGCATAGGTGTTTGTGTCTGCCCTGCTTGGAAGAAAAGGTGTTACTGCCCTGCCCTGGCGATTCAGGGAACAGCTCTGGCTGTCCACTTGGTTCCTTATTCATCCAAACATTTGAAGATTGTATGAGCACAGCTGCCAAGTATATTGGACCAGTGGACTGCTGTCAGCAGTCGGGTATTCCTGTGATCTCTTGTGTACCTGCACCACCCAACTCTTAACTGAGAATAGTTGGAAGCCTCAGTCAAAGTCTGAATGCAGAGTTGTCTCTGCCTGAAGCTGTTCCTGAGTCTTAGACTGCTGGAGCAAGGATGAATAACCTAGTGGTGCTGCTCCAGGCATAGCCTTAGGAGGGACTCTTACTGCTAATTTCCAGCTATGTGCTGACAGTAAGTTTAAAACTCTATGGAGAGACTTTTTAAATTGAGCTGTGATACCAAGGATTAGGTGCTATTCTGGTGTAAACGAGCCCAGGGATGTGGGAGAAACTCCCAGCCTGATCCTGTGAGCAACCAGGCCCAACCCATTGAAGATCCCCTTTCACACTGAGGTGCAGTTTAACCACTGGAGAAGATAGGGGAACAGCATGTCTTGGAGGCGAGCCTGAGAAAACCAAAGCATGGATCTTGGACTTTGACAATTTACATGTCAGAATGGCTGAACCTAAAGGGTGAGTAGAGATCTGTTGCTTTACAGACAGTTGTCTCACTTGGTTCTCTGCTGAGAAAACAGACATACAAGTCAGGCTACTGCTTTGTAGGGATAAGAACATCTGAGGACAGATATATGCATTGACTTTCAGCTGCAGTACCCATGCATTTGAAGATACTTTAATTATGGGAAATATCAAAGTGTGCTGGAGGCAGCAAGATTTGCTGTCTAATCCACTGCTTCTTGCAGTGCCTTGAAAGGCACCCAGGGCAGTGGTAGTGGTGGGTGGGGGTTAAGTCAAATTAGATGAGAAAAACATTGAGAAGTACAGGAGAAGACTGATATAAAAACTGTTATATCTGTACTTGGTGAGGGCTGTGATATTCTGTACCTTTGCTGAAATTCAGTCTCCTCTTCTGATTTAATACCCAGGACTGTGAATTCACTCACTCCTGAAAAGCACATCACAAAAGCACTGGTTGTACCATGTCACGCTGAGCATAGTCAATGGTGTGTGTCTGAGTCCCTCTGTCCTGTCGATGCAGTTAATATTTCCCTGTCCAGGCTGAACTAGAGGTAAAATATAAATTGGTACTATCCATGCATAGCTGGAGCCTGTAGAGAAACTTCGTCGATCACATTAGGGCTGGAGAGCAGACCTGTACCCTTCCCGAGAAGGCAACCATGCTCAGTGCCAAAAAAGTGTTATAAATGAACCCTGTGTCTTGGCATTAGCTGATGATGAGGGAGGTTGACAAGCATGACTAATGGTGGAGGTGAAGAAGCCTTTTCTGAGCTATGCCTACAAAGGTTGGTTTCTCCAAAGAATTCTGCACAAGGATCCTGGCAGCTGAAGCAATCCTACAACTCTGTCCTGTGTTAGAGAGAGCAAGAAAGTTCATCCCACTGATTTTATTGCTCTTTGGTGTGGGATGGGCAGCAGTACTTTAGGAAGAGCAAAAGCATTGTACAGTGATCCGAGAATTTAACAGAAGCCAGCAGGAGCGGGAGCAGTGAACGCGGTTTGGAGTGGGGCTGGAGGGGTGACAGATGTGATGAAGAGTAGCCCTTTCATGTTGTTCTCTGAAGATGCATTAGGGTGATCCTAAAAGAGTTCTTAGAGAAGAGTAAGGGAGGAAAGATCTAAGGAGATGGGGAAGAAAGTGCAAAGCTGACACAGCTGGCTGTTGGGATGGATGGACGGAGATACAAAACCCTCATCAGAGGAAAAAGAGACACCTGAAAGGGGAAGAAAAGAAAGGCAAAGTAACGAAGATGTGGTGAGATAAAAGAAGTCCTGCTATGTGACACTTTGTGTTTTTTGCCCCAGTTTCCATGGCATGTCTGGCCAAGCTTGTCTTAAGATGTCACGAATGTCTTTTTGGGAGGATTTTTAGCTTTTGCTGGTAATCATGGGCTTTGTAAAACTTGTTTTTCCAAATCTGTAACAAGGGATTTACTGAACTGACAATCACACTGGCTGGAAAATACAAAATTAAAATGCCATGTACCCCTAAAAAGCTGTGGCTGTTACGGCTCGAAAATGGCCTATTTTGTATTTTTCGTCATCCCAAATGATTTCCCATCTTTTGGATTTTGTCTGTTGTGGATTACTTAAATCAGTGAGTATGGTATCTTGATCTCTGTGACCAGAGCTCTGGTGGAAATTAGGGAACAACTGGCCCATGCCACAATAGCCATGGGAAAGATGCTGGGGAAAATTCTGTATTTCCAAGAAAAATCATACAGAATGGCAGCAAAGATGTCAGCAGATGTAATCAAAACTTGTCAAGGAATATTGCTGAGGAGAACCAGAACCAAAACATTGGCAGCAGAGCTGTTTATTACCTTTTATGTGGCTTGGAGAAGAGAGCTGAAATTAGGAGATTTAGGTTTTGGCTGCAACAGACAGTTATCTAATCCCTCTATTCCAGAGCTAGAGCTACTGGCAGTTTAGGTCAGTAATACTTTGACACCTTTTCAAAGCACTTTCCAGTCCCTGGCTGTGATGTGATACAAACATAAAGGCTGGGAGATAATTATTCAGCTGCTTATGCAATCTGTTTTATCTCCCCAGTCTAATGTCCATTATCTTCAAAACCAGGCAATGCATTCTTTTGCTGCAGCCTGGGCTCAGAAGCCATGAAAAGCAAAGATAGCAGAAAGGTAGGGCAGCTGGCCATTTCAGAAGTGAAGCTAGAGTTTGTTCCTCAACTGCATTTTTCCATCTACAGATGGACTTTTATCTTTTTGCTTACCCCTTTCCCTTTCTTTTTTCAGTAAAGACAGGCAGAGAGCTGGGCTTGTTCAGCCTGGAGAAAAGAAGGCAACAGGGAGATGTTATAGCAGCTTCCAGTACCAACAGGGGCTGACAGGAAAGCTGGAGAGGGTTTTTGACAAGGGCATGGGGAAATATTACAAAGGGGGAATGTCTTTACACTAATAGAGGGGAGATTCACATTCTGTGAAAGTTGCAATAGCTATTCAAAAGACTTCTGCATCAGAAGGCCTGGGATGGAGGGACTGTATCTGGGGATTGCTTGTAGAAGCTGGGTTTGGTATGGTCTTAAGAGGGTTTCTCTCTTACAGTGAACCTTTTAAATTGCTTGTGGGGTAAAAGATTTTGATCAATTATTATGATAACAACATGAGGTGGAATTATGAGCATAATTATAATTGCCAGTTTTATGCACAGTTAATCATAAATACTACATTATAGAATTTTTCTGTTTAATGAAATTCATCATAGAGGTCTCTGAAGCCCTAAATTTAATGTCAGACAAATTAAACCTGTGTCTGAAGTTAGGGCTATTAGCACAAATATGGCCCTGAATCAGTTGCTAAGCCAGGACTTGGTGAGCCATTAGCCAGTGGGGTGGTGGTGAAGCAGCCCTCCCTGACTACAGCTACCTGGTCCAAATTGAAGCGAGCTGGCTTTTGCTTACCTTGGTGTGTACTCTGTGTTGCTTGTGTGTCTTTACTGGTATTTTCTCTGGGTAACTCGTACTCATTGAAAAGGCTAAGTTCATTAATATTCAGCCTGAAAGTCTGAAGGAGAAAAGCTGGTTTTCTAGAGGTATTGGAATGAAGGTTCCTAGAGGGAAACCAGCCCACATCTTATTGGGGTTAACTTCTTACCCATGGTCCAGGCTTCAGCTCTTCCATCAAGGTGCAATGGAAGGAGAATAAGAGAATAGGGGCATGGGTAGTCCTACTTTGCTGAAACACTTTTACAGTTAAATATTGAACTTTATTGCTGCCACATATCAATGACTTGTGAAGGAACCTCCTGGAGCATACTGACAGTGTATAAAAGCCCAGTGTTTTGAGTCATGTAGCATTGAAAGAAGAAAGTTTAAATTTTAGGATGGGGAGGGCAGCTGGGTATAGAGCTCAATTACCAGCAACATACTTGCTCCACCTTTATCTTCTTTCTGAAGAGCTAAACCCACTTGAGGCAGGTTGTAGATCATACCTCACACTATAGCAAACCAAATGGACATTGTCTGTCTCTGTAACCATGTCCCTTTGAGGTAGGTCCCAGTGGATGAGAGATTTCCTGCAGCATCACTCTCCAGCATGGGTGTGAGTCTGAAAGGTGGAGGGTTATTTTTCTTTTTTTTTTTTTTCTTCAGGGCACTAATCCTATCTTATATTATGACAGTGTTGGTCTGTAACAGCTATTTTTTAGAGAACTGTCATTCAGGTAGCTCCATCATAGACATCTCCAGGTAAGCCGCAGAAGGGACAAAAAGCAGTGAGAAAATACTTCTGAGTTAGCAGATAGAGAAGATAGAGGTCACTTGAATTAGGACTTGGGCAATATAATTTAGTAATCTGGGCTAGTTACCTAGTTGCCTTTATCACTGTAGGCCCAGTTCAGCTGGCCTGTTCTAGTTCCTCTTACAAAGCACAGTGGGACACACTTCCATGAGCCCATTTTGTATTTCTGAGGCCAACAGGGTCCACACAGTGGTGGTAGTGGAAGCTGTGCACAGGTTTGTAGGGTAGCTCAATGAAAAACTCTCTGCTGCTACCCTCAGAAAGGACTTGGAAGAATGCAACAGCACCCTTCCAGCTTTTTTACAGGGTGTGTTTTGCAGCAACAGTTGCTGGCACCCATCTTTCTAGTCCCATTCAGTTGCTCTTATACCTGTGTATTGTCAAAGGCTTTCAGAGTGTACAGTCAGAGATGTGGCTTTTTTTTTTTGCTTTTGCCAGTGCCTGTGTGATGGAAAGAGCTATTGGAGGTATTAAATTATCAATTTTCTCACAGGTACCCAGAGTGCTGATTGTTATGGTTGTTTTTATTGATGTCTGATCTGGAAACAGATTGCTGGATTTGTTGTTCTTAATATAATGTGACATGTCTCAGCATGTAGCCATACTAATGTAATATAATAAGAAAAAAGGCCTATTCTGAAAGTACAGGCATTGGTTATTGCCCTTTTGCTAGAAAAATGGTTGTTTTTTTTCTTTTTTTCTTTTCAGTTCTTAATCAGGGAAGATAATTCAAACCTTTGCCAAATTCTGTTTATAACTACATCATTATTAATGGACATGTAATAGTACCATATTGACTTGTGTTGTGTGAGTACACCTAGAGCCCAGGTTGTTCTTGTCTTGGAAATCTGATAGTATTGGGTAGTACATTCAGGGTCACTTTAAGGTTTCCTCTCAACATCAAGAAATTCCATTTTGTCCATTTAAGAATATTTGGGCATTGCATTAAAGGTGGTGTACTACTTTGTTCTTGGAAAGGAGGAGGAAATATTGAGCTTGTGCTGTTACCCCAGTGTTGAAAACCCAATGTTTTCCAACTCATCACAAGAAGCTGTCCATGGAGGAGGCAGAAGCATGGTCTGTATCATAGCACCTGTCTGCAGACAGGTTGGGCTTAGTCTGGATCACGTTTGTGTGATGGGACCAGGTGAGCATACAGAGAGCACTAACAGGACTATTTGTGCACATACGAATACACATATATTGAGGACAAAGGTGGCACGTGCCTGGGACTGGTTTTGTAAGAGCCTAGCAGATCCCCAGTTTTTTAAACTACAATTATATTGGACAGCAGGACATACAAATGGGAGTGAACACAAGCTTTACTTGCTCTTGGGAAATATGTCTTTAATGTAGCTCTTGATGGGGGATGCTGGGGGAAATCAAGTCATGACTATACGTGCTGAAATAGTTACCAGTATTGTTGCATTACAATCCTTGGCTTTTAAAAGGGAATAATGAAATTCTGTCCAAAACCAAAAGATGACTTGGTTATAAAGGTGTCCTGCTTTCTGGGGTTAAGGAATCTGGGATTAGGAGCCTGCCTTCTGGGGTTAAAAAGCCTATTTAGGTAGTGGGTACTATGAGAATAAATGCAGCAGCCACTGCTGCTAACCACATATCATGGAGTACTCTGCTTGTGAGGAGTGGTTCCTTGTAGGACTGAACAACAGCCCAGTCCATGCTGCAATTGCTCTCCTGGGAAGTAGAAGTGGTGAAGGCTGTGAAGTGGATCCTCTTTCAAAAATACTTGTAACAAGCCCACTCTTTTTTGATAAAAACATTTCAGTTTCATATTCTGGGTTTTATTTTTAGCAGCTCTGCTGTGAAATATCTCACTTAAACAGACCCTGCTCTCTATTTTCACTGTCACTTCTGGCATAAAGTCAGTAAGCTCACTATAAGAGAGATCTCAGGAGAATTTTGCAGAACTTTGTTAGGATGGTGACTGGTGGAACAAATGCATTATAGTTTATATTTAAACTGCACTGATTTGAGGCATACATTCAAGTAGTAAACAAACTCATGGCTATTCTCAGCTGAGTACTTAAAACTGCAAATGGGAAGTGCTTGAAGCGGTATGGAGTCGTCTGGTCCATCTTTCTGTGCCATAGTATGGCCAGCTGGGTTCTTATTACTCCCATGGTGTGCTTGTCTAAGAGCAGGTTTAGAAAGTCAGCATTTAGAGACTCCCTTCAGTACAGTACTGCAATACATTACGATAAAAATTGACCTAAACCTCCTGATGAGCACAGATCCAGTCTGAGTACCTATAACAGAAAGACAAACACTAGGGGCTGCAACTCATCCTTCAAAGGAGACCTATAAAACCTTCTAAAGGCAGCTAGAGAGGAAAAAATTAATGCTTCTGAGTATAAGGAGCCCTAAATTCAAGCAAGATATTGTCTTCAAGACGTACTTCATTTTTCCCCACTGTTTGTTTCCCGCACTGTTTCCCTCACCTATGCTAATTTCTTGCCTTTCTGTATCACAAAAAGGCTAATCACCATTTCTGTTCTCTACAGGTACATTTTCCTCTCACATTGTCTAATTGGTTAATATAATTAACTTAAACCTGGAGCAACTGTTCCTCATTTGTGCTTAGTTTGAGGTTTTAATTCTAAGCTTGTATGCCACATTTGAAAAGAAGCACTTGTGCCTGCAGTGTGCTCATTGTATTTTCAGCTGTATCCAGTGGATTGAATCCAAGATACTGCTTCTTTCTTAAAACTTCATCTGTCCAATAAATCTTTAGGGGTACAAAGCAGATATTCTGCATCTCTTGATGTGTGATGGGCAAGAAGTGAGTATTACTACTTGGGTTAGAAACTGCTCATGGTATATGGTGGACCTGTGCTGACAATATTCAAGAAGCTAATGGAGACAAACAGTGCTGGTAGTTTATGTTTTTCTCTTAGATGGGACTATAACAATTTTCCTGATATTACTGTGCTGGCATACAAAGCAAAAATGTTTATTACCACTCATGCTACATGTGCTTAGAGAAACTTAGGAAACTGTGAACACCTCTTGTTCCGGAGCAAAGTATTTCTTGCTATGTAAAATCTCACTAGAAAATCAGATTCTGAGATCTCTCAGCTTTTCTGCCAGAGGTGTTCTGCCAGTTTGAGGGAAAAGAATACTTCTAATGTATAAATTCTGCATGTGTCTGAATGTGAGGAACTTTGGGGAAAATGACTCATACTTGGAAAAATGAAAAAAAGTGTTCTATAGAGGAGAAAACAAAAGAAAATAAAGCATATTGAGTGATTGTGTTCATGGGAAGGAAGATTAAGGCTCTTGTTTCAAGCAATAGGCTGCTCCTGGCTTCTATGCCTGCAGGGAGCTCCTTTGTTCTTAGGGAGGGCAGCCCACATGGCTTAGGGCGGCCTGGGGTCCCATGTGGGTTTTCTGGAGAAGAAAGTGTAGGCACATTTTTAAGATGATATAAATGCACCAAGAGAATTTTATTTTTTTAAAAAAAAAACTTAATTCCTCTCCAAACAGAAAAATGCTTTGAAAATCCTTATTCTTCACCAAGACTACCAGCAGATGTTTAGACTTCCTAAAATGTATTTGACATAAAAGATAAATCACTTCAGTGTATAACATCTTTGCTTTCACAAGGAAACTTATCTTCTGAGAAGGGAAGCATAACCTGAAATTGTATTTTGTGTGTACACTGAGCATGAAGCCCAATACATTATAATACTCATGGTAGTGGTAACTTGGCAACTTTTAAATCATGAAAGATTTATACAAGTGCTGCAGGGTTTGAAATGTTTTATGACATGTTCATTCACACTAAATCAGACTCTGCCTTTTTAGAGTTTTCTTTCTAGACAGTTATGCAAATGAAAAAAGACAGGAATGGATTTAAAATTATATTCAGCATTGCAAGATTAGCAGAAAGTAAAAGACTGCCATGAAACCCATGGCTGCCTCTGCTCCTGCAGACCTCCATCCCTGGTAGTGGTGGGATGGGCAGCAGTGAGAAGAGGAGGAAACAGATCAAGTGCCTTTGCTTTGTCTTTATTACTGGAACATTAATGTGCTTGGATGGATCTGTTTTGTAAAGTGGATATTACAAAATTATAATTAAAAATTATTATAACTAGTGTAGCCCTTGATGTTCCCACTGTGCAAATTCTCACTCTTAACTTTTTGTCCTTTTGGTCTTGTCTATGGACTACACCTTGCAAAACCTCTAAACTGACAATTGTCTTATTGTAGTTGAGCGCGTTTGCTTCTCTTGATATGGAGGGTTGAACTATCTTCTGCCACACAAAGAGCACAGGCAGGATTATCCTGTCCCATTACTCTCCCAGATTAGAAGTGCAATGTTTAATACTACTCATCAAAAAATGACAATGCTCTTCAGTGCCTGCATGCATCACTGAAAAGCTGAGCTCCCCCTGTGCTCTTTTGAAGACTGCTTTAGCCAGAGCATTTTCTATGTGCTTTCAACTTGCATGTGACTGCAGTTCTTAATGGATGGTTAATCGACTTAATGTAAAAGACAAATTCATGAAAATGACCTCCTGAGTCAAAGCCCTGCATACAGTCCTCTAGGACATCTGACATAATTTGCAAAGACTAATCCCTTAAAAGGACTGGAGTTAATAAGATCTGACCTCTGTGTCCAGCCTGGCTGACCCTGACATAGGTGACATGCTGAGGGCAGAGGTATTTTGTACTTGAAACCTTCACTGTGATTTATAAGTACAAGCATGTGTTCTCTGAAGGCCTAAATCGAAGCTGAAGAAATCCACAAGATCCCCATTGATTAATAAGATTTTTTAATTCAATTGCTGGTCAAGTTTTCATTTGTGCATTACTCGGTCTTAGTCCCTACTTTGCTTTGAAAACAAAGGGATGGAAAAATGAAACAAAAAAAAAAACATAAAATAAATGTCAGTGCCTTCCTATTTTTTTTGGAGTGCACTTGGGTTGCTTTTACAGGGCTCCTTTATGCATTAGGTGAAATGGATAGAAATAGGAGATTGGTTTGGGACTCTGAAGAAAACCCTAAAAGCACAAGAATTGCCTCAGCTCTGACAGTCCTTGTCATACCTAGCACTGAGAAATCCTGATCAACCACAAACCATGGTGCTTGTCATTCTTGAAACGTTTTTCTTGCTTTCAAGACACTTCCCTATCCTGTTCCCTTTCTGCCTCTCAAATGCCTCTGAGAGTCTGCAAGGTAGCATCTTTCTCCTTCTGGGTTTTGAGAGAGTTCTGTTGCTGATCACCAGCCATGAGTTCACGATTCTCCAGTACACATTAGATATCTTAATACAGATGTTTTACCTACCTATCTCTGTAGTCCATGCTTGTCTCAATGTTTCCATCAAGTCCTTCCCCCTCTCTCTGGTACCTTCTAATGAAATCCATCCCTCGGTGCAAGGTCACCAAGCGTGACACCAGCTCTTCATCCAAATCTCTAAGCCACCTCTGTTAACTCCCTTCCTAGTTCCCGGACTGCCTCACCTTGTGCTGTGAACACAACAACCCTAGAAAACATATCTCTGGTGAAGAAGGTTTTTCTATTGCAGAAAAGCCCTTTTAAAAACACAGGAATTGTCACTTTGAGTATGTTTTTATAACCATTTTTGCAGCTCTTATTATGCCTTACATCTAGAACAGATCCTTATCTCACAGTTGCTAGTCTTTGGCACTATACAAATCCTCCTCCTCAAAATATGCAGCCGGGGAAAAATAACCTTGCCCAATAAGTGATTCTCACATGGGAAAAATAATGAGAAATGTGGATTGCAGGAGTAACAGGCTTTCTGTACAATTGTAAACAGCAATCATGTTTAAAAGCATCATCATCTGATCACAGGGCATTCAGCAACAGAAAGGGAAATGCTGTGTTTAATGAATTGAATTGTTCATTGAAAATAATGACTCATTTCTGACTTGTAGGTACAACAGACAGTTGGCCAGGACTGTGTCTAGATTTTTCCTTAGTATCTGTGAGGATGGAAATTCCACAACCTCCCTGGGTAACCTGTTCTATTGGTCAGCCACTGTCACAGCATCAAAGTGTTTCCTGATGCTCAGAGGGAATCTCTCCACCCTCCTTTCAGGTTTTTGTATACATAGATAAGATACCCCTGAGCCATCTCCACTCTGGGCTAAACAGTCCTAGGTAGCTCAGCCTTTCCTCATAGCAGAGATGTTCCAGATCCTTAATCATGCTTGTGGCCCTTCATTGGACTCTCTCAAGTATGTCCATGTTTCTCTTGCAGTGAGAAACCCAGAACTGGACACAACACTACAGGTATAGCCTCACCAGCACTGAATAAATGGGAAAGATTATCTTCCTTAACCTGCTGGCAATACTTTGTCTACTGCAGCTGAGGTTATCATGTCCCTTTGCAACAAGGGCACATTGCTGGCTTGTGTTCAGCTACGCATGTTCATGTGTCCACCAGCACCCCCAGGTCCTTTTCTGCCAAGCTGCTTTTGTGGCTTCCAGCGTTTATTGGTACATGGAGCTCTTCTTCCTCAGGTGCATGACTTTGTACTTCTAGTTGAATTGAAAAGCAAATGTCTTTCAATATTTCTACATTAAGGTTTTAGTTCCCTCAGACAATTCATTGTCCCTCAAAAACATGAACAAGGTCTTTGCATGCTATATGGCAGAAGCAATGCACTTGCAGCTCCCACAGGGGAATGGCTGTGTACTGTGATGTGTTGTGGCTTCTACACCAATGATTCAAGCAGGAATACCTCCTGTCCAAGTGAATATTTCATGAGGACAAACTGCTTATACCTGCATTTAACACAAATGAATTTTTCAGAGTATCAAGGAAACTTTTCTTAAGTATGGAAACCAGCTGAGAAGACATAACAAAAGGTAATGCTTGTCCCACATGAGAGAAAAAGATATGCCTAGGCTATGACCCATTTAGGGTTGTTTATTATCAGTGTTTCCATCCCCTGAATGACTTGCACTTGTGGCAGTGGCAGGTTCAAGAACGGACTGGGAAATATTCTGCTGTCATTGGTGAGGCTCTGGCTTTTCCCAGACATTTTTCTGGAGAGGTGGAGGCACTTCTAATGGCAAAAATTAAACCTTCCTGCTGATATCTTTAACCTGTTATATTTTCCTCTTTCCTGTGAATAGCTGCATGTTGTGTGAGTCATTATTCTCAAACTACTTCCAAACTCCTCAGTTCAAATATAATGCATAGTCATGGGTTCAGCAGTAGCAGTCATTTTTCCCCTTCTCGGTAGCTGGCACAGCACTGTGTTTTTGACTTGTGGCCTGAGAACAGCGCTGATAACACCAATGTTTTAGTTACTGCTTAGTACATTT
>JANRGW010031942.1:20235-33456 GCA_024733675.1 Psilopsiagon aymara | reverse complement strand
CCCGCGCCGGCACCCCCTGGCTCGGCAGCGCTCCCGCAGCCTCCCCACGGGTAAACCCGCGGAGAGGCCGCGCCGAGGGCTTCAGAATGCCTGGCGGTGCGCTTTTCCCTTCGGACAATTTTTCTTTCCCCAAAATGCAACTTCAAAAGGCATTAACAGCGCAATTCCAGGAAAGGCTTTTAACAAACCGTGCCGGGCCCAAGTGTTGTTCCTGGCTATCTCTTTCTGCGTTTTGACAGTCGAGAGAAATGAGTCACTTGCGTGCAGCGCTGGTTTCGTGCCAAGCGCCATAGGATGTACCGCGCTTTAAAATGACTTCTCTCAGGGCTTATAAAGCGGTGTCGGAATTGTGCAACTTTTCGGCTCGGTTTTGGAGTCCTAAAAAGAAAATAAAATACCATAATTGGCGGCGTGTGCTGCGCTTGTACCTTTGTAATGTCAGCCTTGTTTTGAGGGGGTTCACTGGAGGAACGCGAGTGGCGAAGGAAATGGCTTCTGCCTGTGACGCGTGTGTGAAGAGGAATTGTTATTTTGGCACCTCTTAATGAAGAGACTATAAATACGTGTTTATGTGTAGCTTCTGAAATTGTGGTTATTTTGAAGTTGGGATGGCTCTTCCCAAAAAAAGAGGGGAAAAGTTGAGTTTCTTTCTCGTGGATTGCCATGACCTAGCAGGCTGGAAAACTGCAGCCAGCTTGTTTCCAATAAATCCTGACTGGTTCTTGGTTAGTGTTTTGGGTTTCATTTCTCAAATTGGACAAGAGGAGGAGAGATGTATCCTTCCCTCTGGGTTTGAGAGCACAGGGGCAAACTGAACCAGATTAAGTGGATGAAAGCTGGTGCTTGCCAAGCTTCATCTTGCAGGAAGACCTTGCTCTGAGCATGTTTTCCTGCAGGGCTTGGTGTGGAGGTGAGTGTCGGTGTAAAACAGTGAGCACTTGGCTCTGATGGTTGGGTTGGTTGGGTTTTTTCCTAACTTAATTGTAGGCTGCAGTTTGTTTTGGAGTGAGTCCTTCCTCCACGTGCCGCCGAGCTGCCATGCCCAGCAAGGCTTTGGCGGGTGGGTTTCCATGTGCTGGGCTGGGGAGGGAGGCTCTTGGGTCATGCTGCCTCTTTTGGGGGTCACCAGTCAACCCACCAACGTTGTGCTTCGGTCCCTGGGAGATGGGGAGCGCTTGTGGCCACAGGGAGATGGTACCCACCCCTCTTTCCATTGGCTGTTTTCTTGGCATACAGATGTGTTGGCGTTCCGGGTAAATGACACAAGGTGCTCCTTACTTTGGGCATGTCCCAAGCAGCTGTTTCAGAGGCTGCGGTTGGGCTTGTCGCAGTTTAGTCCAGGCCTTCTCCTTGCAGGGCATGGTGAGGTGTTTTAGGTAAGCCATGGTTTCCTCCATAAGCTCTTCACTTCCAGCCTTGCATTGATTGATAGCGTCGCTGAAGCCGGTGACTCATGGGTTGTTTTTCATTTCGGCGGTGGGTGAAGTGATTTGATTTTTTTTTTTTAATCCAATATATATGGTGTTAAAAGAAATAAGGACAGGCTCTCCTGATAAGTTTTCTCAAGCTGTCAGAACAATGGTAGTATAGCGTGCTATTTGCCCTAGATATCTGGCTTTAATTTGCATAGCTATTCTTGTTTCACTGAGTGCACTGTGAGCAAATGTTAACAGCCAGATTACAAAAAAAGGACCACTGTTAGGATGCATTTTAAAATAACCCTCCTCAAGTAAATGATGAGGGTCACCCCCTTCCATTTTTGGCTTTATTTTTGTTTTAATTTGAGAACAACTCTGTTAAGATTTTTGAGTTTTGACATAATTTATAAAACCAAGGAGGGGAAAAAATAGGGCTCAGGATGCTGGAAACTCATTGGTCTCTTCATGACTGCACCATTTCAGATCAATACTTAGAGGTCAATTTGTCATTGCAAAGTGAGCACCTCTTTCTGCATCTCAGCCTTTATTTCTGCTTCCCTCCTCCCCCCCACCATCTCTGCTGCGCTTCTCCTTTGCACATTGCAGCGCTGGGGGGGGGGGCGGAAATGGGGCCGCCTGTAATAAATCGGAGGCATGAGGCAGTGGTGCTGAGTATAAGTGGTGGTAGAGTTTTGGGCAGTGCTGCCTGTACCCAGGAGAGGGGCAGCTGCCCATCACCATCCGTGATCTCTTCCACAGCTCCCGGGTGGGCTGCTGGCGACTTTCCATTTGTAAGTGGGAGGATGGAGCTGAACCCTTAAAACGATTCAGTTATGCCCGGAGGCTGCTGCCTGCTCGTTCTGATGCACAGTTCCAAGAAAGTCACAGGAAGTAATTAAATGGAAAAGGTCAGAGAACGAGGAAGTGTTGGTCCGCAGCCTTTTGCTGCTTGGGATGGAGCCGCGATGCCCTGCCCGAGCCAGGCAGCGGCTGCATCCCTGCAGGGTCCCCACCACTTGGATTGATTTATTCCAGCGAGCCCCAAGTGTGTGTGCCAAGTGCTTGCAAGTGGGAACGGTCCCCTGGAGGCTTTTAACAGGCTGGGTGAAGTGGGATGTGTCTTGTGCAGTGGAGAGGGGGTTGCTGTATGTTGTCCAGGACAGCAGAATGTGATGTGAGATTGCGCTGATGCTTCAGGGTGATGCGTTTTTCCCAGTCCAGGGAAAGAAAATTAAACTTGACTCACTCTCGTTTGTCCTTTTGCTGGTCCCCAGATCCCTCTTCTCTCCATCACTGAGCAGGGACCAGCAATACTTGCTCTGAATACCAAGGCTGTCAGTGTTGCAGTTTGCCCTTTACACTGAAAAAATAATTCCTTTTTTTTTCTTTTCCATCATTTTCGCCACACTTTTGCCCAATACTGATGATTTTTTCTGTAGGTGTCATAAGTGGCTCATCCAGCTACATTTTTTTGCTACGAGCCTAAGCCAGGGAGGAAGGCATGGGACACGCTCTGTGTCATGACATTATTGCTCACAAATAGGACAGGAAATGAAGGATTGCCAAAATATAACTGTTTATTTCTTGGCCTGAAAACGTGACTGTTTAAAATACAGCATGTAAGTAGCTGCTTTGTTCAGTTGCTGGGAGAAGTTGCTGTTTATGAGGGAATAATAGCGCTGTTTGATGAAGGAGGGAGGAAAAAAGAAGGGATTTACCCTTTCTACTTCTGTCTTGGGAATGCCTTGGAAATGAGCTATAGGTGGAAGATGTATGGACGGGGTGTTTGGTTGGACAACTGGATGGGTGACCTGTGTGGAGGGGGTGCCACAAGCATGAGGGAGCCAGATTTGTCTCAGTCCATCCTCTGGCCGCAGGCAGCCTTGGGATAACCCCTAGCTTGTACTGAAGAGGAGAAACCAAACAACCTGCCTTTGGGTGAGAAAGTGAGGCTTTTCGGAGAGGCTGCCCTCAGCAAGAAGTGTAGTGGGACAGCTGTGGTGGGACGGTGTTCCAGTGTAGCACAGATGCCACGCCAGCAATGGGATCACCCTCCAGTGTGGCTTAAAAGGTGGGCTTTATCCTCCCATGTAATGGAATCCCAAGGCTGCAAACAAAGGTATGTTGTGCAGTTGGGCTTGCTCTTAATGTGGACTTGGTTTGCTGATGGCTGGATTTAAACCACAAAATTGCTTCCTGTCAGCCGCCAGACTGCAGGAAGATGATGGCAATTGTCCTTCTTCTGGACCAGGCTGGAAATAGTTCGTAAATGAGACACAACTCTTGGTTCCAATTACTCCTTTTGCTTTCTTACGCACTGTGGCATGCTTGAGGAATCGATAAATCCAATTTCCTTCTCTCCAGCAGAATAAGGATAAATGATACTCCAGAGGTATTAAAACTGGGAGAGACGTGCTTGGGAAGTTTGAGTACTGAGAGGGTTCCGGCAGTTGGCCACATCCCGACACAAGTGATGCTGTATGTTGATCCAGCCTGTTGAATGGCAGCGCCCTCCTTCTGCAGAAGTTGAGATCTTGTGGCTCATTGACAAAGGTGCATCTCTTTCTTTCTCCACTATAAGGACCAGCTTTGGCTGTAAGAACTGTACCCTACAGCAGATTCATTGAAAAATGTTTTATTTCATTTTCCCTTTATTATTTTTTCCTTCTTTTACAACAGTAGAAGGTAATCCTACCCACAAGAGATGTGCAGAAGTAGAGAGGGCACAGAGGTCGGTAGAACTAAAAGTACAGCTCTGGAGACTGCATTTTGATATCTGCCCTGTTTGCTAAGCGGAGCTTTTGCTTTTTGAAGGACTTGCACTTCTGAATTGGTGCAGAAATGCAAAAGGAAAGCAAATGAAAAAGGTCAGTGGACTAAAAAAAGGCACAAATAGACTGTGGAGCTGATTGACAGCAGATGAGAGCCACAGTGGTCCCTGTTTCTGTGGACTACCAGAAGCAAGTGAGAAGCTGTTGTCACATGAATCCCAGCACTGGTAGGAGATGTCGTCTGCAGCAAGCAGAGCAGTGCAGCATCTCCCAGCACCTGGCTTGCACTGACCCTTTCTTCCCACCTTGGCTGTGGATAAACTCAGCTGATGGTTTCTGATGCTGCTTTTTTTGTTGTTTCTTTTCTTACCTATTGATTTTCTGTGAAGATCTGGTGAGTTTTCTTTTCCTTCCTTTCCTTTTCTCTGCCCACGTCCACCCCCTTTCCTTGTCAAATTTCCTTTAGTCATTTATTTTTCTGGTGCTTGCTCAGTACTGAAAACCTGAGCCTCTGAAGCTGCAGGGGAAACATAGCAGGGCTGCACCAGTCGCCTGTTTGATACCTTCCCTTTGCACCTAACCCTCACCTTTGGTTTTGCAGCAGCCTTTCAGAGCAAAGGTTGGGTTTGCCTGTGTAGGATCTCATGCTTTGTTTCCTCACATGTCAAGGCTGGCTGGCTGCTGGTGCCCTCTACTCAATGAGTCGAGGGTGATGTGTTGCAGACAGAACCAGGGAGAGGGGACAAGCTCTGCTAATGCAGCAAGAATAGCAAAGCAGTATCCAAACACTGCTTCTGCCTGCTGGTACAGTGTTTTAAGGGGTTTTATTGTATATGTGTGACCACTGTGTTAGTACCTGCAATATCATAGTGATGCTCCTCACCTCTCTTTCTACACCAGCCTGATGCTGAACAGATGTTGAGTGGGCAGAGGGAGATCACCTCCTTTAAGTCCAGAGGATGTTTTAGTTAAGCCTCATCACTGTCCCTCCTTTAGCACAGTCCCTAGTGGTTCCTTCCTCCCTTCCCCTGTACCCATCACACCCACTCGCCAGCTCTTCTGTGCAGGAGGCTCTTCTTTGCCTTGGGCTGAGGTTGAGAGAAGGTCTCCATTCAGGAATGATGTGAGGCTGCTCCTTCCGCTGGGTTTCTGCACTTTCCTGCACACTTTCTCCATTTCACTTCTTGGTTTGTGTTCTTTCATTTCCTTTCCCCTGTACTCATGGGGTTATGTTGGTTTGGTTTTTCCTTTTTCTTAGTTTATTCCTTCATATGTTGCTCTTGTCTGGAAGCAGAACTTCTGCCATTGCTGTCTGCTACTCCTGTTGCAAACCAAACCCTGCTGCCCATGCTTTTTCCCTACCCCGTTCATTTCCCTAGGTGTTCTCCCATAACATACACCTGGTGTAGCCATTGGAGCGAAACACTGCTTCATGCTTCACCTTAAAAGTAAGCTGTGTTTTATCAAAAACAGTATTACAAAGTACGCTTTCAGGGCTGTTGAAGTCCTTTCTGCCAACAGCTGGCAGGTTCTGCCTGTTGCAGTAGGTCTAAATGAGATTTAGCCCAAATTACTATTTTTGTCTCTGGTTTGTTCTTAGGCTCTCTGAATAACTTTATTTGCTTGCAACTCACACTTCAAGGACTATGTTTTGGTTGTTTTTTAGTTTTTTTCTCCTCCCCTTTGTTCTCAACTCCTATGTGTGTTGTAATCAGAGAAGAGATCTTGAGTCCATCAACTGAGCCCGAATTCTGATGGCTCTTCCAGTGAGGAAGGAAACTGCATACTGGCAGGCATGGAGAGGAGGGGTTACAGGGCTTTCTGACAAATAACTTGGCTTTCTCATCTGTGGTGTTTTCAAAAGTGAGGTTGCAGGGTTGTCCACCTTCACAAAGTTCTTGGACATGAGACAGTGGTGCCTAGCAAGGAGGAAGATTGAATACTGGATCATCTGAATACTACCATTGTGGTGGAGCCCATTCCTTGCTACCTAGTGCTTTTTATCCAATGTGCTACAGAAACTAGGCAAAATGCAAGCCAAAAATAGCAACTTCAGTGAGCTAACTAAACAAATAAATGGGTAAAGCCAGGTTGGATGAGGCTTGGAGCAGCCTGGTCTATGGAAGGTGTCCCTGCATGTGCAGGGGTTTGGAACTGGATGAGCTTTAAGGTCTCTTCCAGCTGAAACCATTCTATGACTTTTTTTTGTGAGTATCAAATGGCCTTTCAAAAGTAACACTGGAATTTGTTACCTGTGTACATCTTCCTTATGTATGTCTTTTTGAGAGCAACCACTTCCCTCCCCTCGTTTAATTGCAAGGTTGAGTTGGTCGCTGTTACACCTCTGCAGCTGCTCTTTGAGTCTCACAACGATGGCACTGGGAGATGTGTTGTAAAACCTGATAGTGTCTTTTGATCTAGCCTATGGGAAACTTGTCTCTCTGCTTGTAAGGACCTGCGCCGCCATGCAAGGACAGGAGCATGTTCTGCATAGGCACTCAAGTCCCAAGGAGGTCTGGAAACGTTTAGATTGTTTTCTTTAATTGCATTATACATACATCCTGTTTGGATAGTCCCATTACTTCTTTTTTTGCTAGTTAAAAGTGAGTCTGAAGATTAGGCAGCTTCGCTCGCTGTGCTATACATTGAAGTGTTCAGCATCGCTTGCCTGTTCAATGACTAGTTAAGAACAGGATTAGTTTCCTTTGTGGTAGCTGAAATCCACTGAAGGTGTTTGGACAGCAGTCAGGGTTTCAAAACGCGGTGGGAAATCACAAAGCTTCTTCCCTAAATACCAGAGCCTGTTGCAGCACCTCTGTTTCACCTACCAGCTCCTTCCCAGTCTTCCCCTTGCCTGCAGAAAGACAACATTTCTTAAATGATGTGGTTTTATAGGAATTAAGCCCGTGTTTAGGATTAGCTGATGCCACTAGCAGCAATTACCAGCTGAGCTAAAGCACATCTGTGTAATTATTCTTTCTTTTCCCCAAGTCTCTAGACTCTTAATGCTTTTTTATTTATTAATTCACATACTGGGGGTGGAAAATGAAAGTTCGCATGCTGGTGGTGGGAAGCATTTTTCAGGGGGGACATGAGGTGAAAGAAGGCTCTCCTTGTGTATGTCTGTTTCTTGGTGGGGTGTTCCTTCATTTTGATATGAGCCACACTCCTTTTTCTGCAGCTAGAATGACTCCTTAACCATAGCGCCTTGAGCAGGTCCCTGTGATGAGGGAGATGCAGCCCAAAAAGATACCCATCATGCTTGTTCCCCCTCCATCAAGCGCTTGTGCTCGCTGAAAGCTGAGAATTCAGCTTCCCTCTGCTCGCTGCATTTCTTCCGCTGACATGTCCAAACACTCCTGCCTGGATTTTTAAGTGCTTGGAAGGCAAGCTGGCTGTTTACGTGGTTTTACAAGTGGAAAGGTATGCCCCCAAGCTGATATAAGGTTACTAATGCTTCAAGTTGAAGCGTATAGGGGAAGCGTGTGCTTTGTCTAAAGCTAGGATGAAACAAGGGAAGGGGGAGTGTGAACAGCAGGGTTTGTGTCCCTCCAGTGGGCAGCAGCCTGAGCAGCTTATCAGGAGCATCCTTCCTCCCTTTGCAGCCCATCACCCTCCTCTGGGCTAAGGTGCTAGGAGGGTAGCAGCAGAATGGTTGTTCTTGGGATCTTTACAATGTCTCTGAGGGTTGAGAACAGTATCCAGGTGTTAACACTGGAGAGCTGCTTTTTCTTGTTGTTTTCTGGAAATCAAAGGGATGCTGTTAAGAGCTGCTGGAAGGCATCAGCATTGCTGGCAAGTAGACTCAGCCGCTGCTGCCGGGCTCCTGGCTCTGGGGTTGTGCGTTATTTACAAACAGTCTGGTTCTTGAAAACTTATGTAGGGATCTGAAAGTATCACCCTGGCTAATTCAAAGCATGCTCAGAGGGATTTTCAGCTGATTAACTTAGTTCTTGTCCAGCTGCATAATTCCTGTAACACTTGGACCTTTGCATCTCTGTTTGTCTGTGTTGTATGAGTGGGGGTGTGAGGACAGAAGAAGTCCAGTGGCACAATAGGGAGATGAGTGCCTAATTTTGCCTTTGCTGGCAAGCGGGGAAGTCCACCCTCCTCTGCTGCCAGATTGGCCATTGAATAGCTGCATGAGAGAGCATGTTGCTAAAGGTGGGGGCTAGACCTGCCTTTACCATCTTCCCTACAGTTCTGGTGATGCAGCTGCTTTATTTGATTGCGTTTCCTAAATCCCAAGCTGCCCAATTCCTTAGAACTAACTTACTTTAATTACTTTTATTTACTTCTCTTAAAACCCCCAATGCCTCAGTGGGGACCACGATCCAGGGTACAGCCACCCCCTGGTAGACCGCAGCTAAATCCCTGTATTTCAGAGCGTGTCGCACTCCATGTATTTAAAGTGTGTGTGTACATTACAGAAAAACCACTGATACTTCAGCAGAGCACACTTGAGCTTTTTTTCTTTAAATGCTGGTGAGATTACAGTGAAAACTTTATCGCTGGAGATTTATAGCACTGCCAACATAATTCATCCGTGACTGAAACTTGGCATAGGAGGTGTTAAGCTGGTTGCAGCCCATCATTGCTTTACATGTAGTTACTGGATGTATGCAGTTTGGTGGCTGTAAAGAGAGAAAGGTCAGGAAATGGTATAGAGTTTAGTAGAATAGTTCTTCCAATACTTACATTGCTTGAATGATCTTGTGTTTTTCAAAAGGCATCTGATGTTTAGTTGAACTGGAAGAAAAACTTACTGCAGAGCTTGTTTTCAGTCTTCAAAAGCAAGAAAAAAGGCTGCAGTACAATTAAACCACTAGAGCTGCTTAAGAGAAAAAATTCCTGTTTTATTTCCCTGCAAGTACTTAGCATTTGTATTGTAATGCTGCAGGAGAGCCCAAACGTTGAATAGCTGGAAAGAGCTTCTGCTTGTTGTCTGAAGGAAGTGAAATGTGGAGAGTTGGCTAGCTTGGTTAAAAACAGCAAATAAAAAAGGGGGAGTTAGAGGAGAGGAGGAGAAAGGGGATTAAATGCATTTTAAAGATGTGGTTAAAACCCCATACAGTGTTATATATTACATTATATGGACCGAGTTACTTTGCAGCTTTTTCTAGGAGAAAGCACATCAAGAACAACTGTTGTTTCCCTGTATCTTGTCTGCCTCAGTGACTTGGAGCTCAGTCCCGCTGAACCACAGGACTTCTCATGAAGCATCTACAGCATCTGTACTTCTGAGGCGCTGGGTATAAATACTGTGGACAGCCTGGCTCCTGGGGGGGGGAGCAGGAGGCGTATGGAGAGCACAGTCTCACAAATACAGTCAGGAAGTTCTAGAAATACCCTTTATAAACATTGCATCCTACAGGAAGAACCTTAAAGCCCAAATAAACCATTTCCCTATGCCTATGTATACATAAACTCCACTGGCCTGGAAGATCTTATCAGGTCAGTGATGTGCCTTTTTACAGTAGTTCCTAGAACAAGTTACCTGACAAATAGCAACTTTTTGTTTGAGCTGTTCATCAGTGCCTTTATCAGCTATTAAAAAGCCCTTTCCTGGAAGTCACAAATCTTCCCAGGTCAGTTCATCTGAATAACTGACCAGTTTTGGTTAAAAGCCTTCCAAATGGAGAGTTGTGTGCATGAGCAGAGGCAGAAGGAGGGTGGGTGATTATTATCCGTTCGACTTGATGTGTGTGTAGGGGGTGGATCTTCCCCCACCTAAAAGTTGTACTTACATGTATATGGTATGTATAGAAATGATTAACAGACAGCAGGTAAAGGGGAGGCGAAAATAGGCTTATTCTGATGCCTTGGATTGAACTCCAGAAGAGTTTTTGGTCCTGGGATTGCCGTGGTCATCTTGCATGATGGTAGGCTTGACAATGTATGTATACTTGCTATGCAGTGATGTTTTTACCCAACTTTTCTCCTGTGTTTGCACATTAGAAATCTCCTTGCTTCTCTTCCAGTTTTATTAATAGGTCCCAGAAACGCTGTCGCACCCAGAGGCTAGGATCTAACTGGAGTCTCCCACTTTTTGGTGTAGAGCTGGCAATTGATGTGCCTGTTGACCTTGGTCATGCCCAGCCTCCCCCAGCAAGCAGTTAAGAAGCCCATCGAAATCACAGCCTATGAATGAAAAGAATTATGGCTTAATGAAGCCTGGCACCAACCACTCGGTCGGCTTGGTTCTGCATGCACGCCTTTAAACAAGATCCCTGTAATCAATTTCCACAGCATGCAGAAAAAGCCCCCCCCACTTCACCCCAAACCTCCATAAGCAACAAAACACCCTGTTCCCTGAAGTTAGCAGCCGCATGGATTATTTTAGGAGTGGTGATCATAGAGATCTATAAATTGAAAGCCCCATCTGTGGCATTTTTATCCTGGATGTGAGGGTTTGGCTATGGAGCACTGAAATCCTGCAGTGCTTACTGCCACTGCAGCCATATACCCCTGTATATCCTTGTTCAGGAAAGCCCGGGTGAATTATAAACTGGGTTAATTTGTTGATATAATTCCCCATTCTGTACAAAAGTAATTTAAAAAGTATTTCTGGCAGCTTTGTTGCTGGTGGGGTGTTTGGGTGGGTTTTTTTTTTGACTCCTTCCCTTTACCCTATCTCTAAGGAAGTGTGGGCTACCTTTATCAGAGTATTGGTGGAATAGCTTCCCCAAGCTTTCATAAGGTCGAATAGAAAAAACAAACACTCCTCCTTATGGGAAGGAAGGGATGAGGAAAGAAGGGTGTTTGTGTACACTTTCCCATTCATGTTTTAAAAAGAAAATATATAAACTTGTGGAGTGGGTGCTGTGTAATTCATGCTATTACAGGAGCTGAGAGTCAGAAGCTTAATTTGCTTTCTCAGTGCTGACTTAAAGAGACCAAACTGAAGGGGAATAGCAGTGAGCAGGAGTGTACTTACTGCTTTGGTTTTGCCTCTATTGAACAAAATGCACTTCCAAGTTCTGCAGTGATTTCAACAATAAAATCACCAGGTGCTTTTGCTTATCAGTTCTCTTTGGATTACAAATTTATCTGAGGTTTGTGTGTTGATTTGGGATATGATGATACAAAGGAGAATGTGTCCTTTGTTCCAGCACTTCAATTTTGCGATTTCAACACATACTTTTGTGCAAACTTTGATTGTGAAAAGCCAGTTCAATATTGCTGGACTCTCCCTTCAGCTTCCTCTCTTGCTGCAGGAATAGGAGGAATCATTTCTCGCACCACCAGGCTGAGGTTCTGCGTTGAGTCTGGTACCCTTCTGAAAATGCTTGACTGTGAGTAGGACTTCTCTGTATGTGTTTTAAGAACGGAAAGGTTCTGCACTTGGGGTACAAACGGTAGAGGTGGCACTAGAAATGATCATCCCTGGTTGAACCTTCTCCAGGTGATCATCAACTTTGGGTTGCTAGTGGTGAGCCCTGGCTGCCTACTCATGATATAGACATTTAAAGCAACCAAGTGCTGTGTTTGTCCAACAGTAAAGCAGCCCCTGCCTGGTAAGCAAGAGTAGGAAAGCCGAGCTACTTTGTGAGAGGCTTCTGGATCTGTTGTCTCTGTCTGTGGAACAGCTGGGGATAGTATATAAGGTTTGCTCCTATTAATGCTATAAAGGACTTACTCAGTGAACTCCCAAGGATCTAGCAGCCTGCCTGGTCTAGTGGAAGCTGTCCCTGCTCATGGCAGTGATTGGAAGTAGATGATCTTTGAGGTACCTTCCAGACCATTCTGTGATTCTATGGAAATTGCTGCTGGTGGTTGGTTGGAGCATGCCTGTGTTTGGAAGAGGTTGTCTCCTCAGATGGGAAGACTGGGATGGTAGAGAGATTTGTTGATGTAATTGTTGATGGGACAGCAGAAAAAGCACTCATGTTTTCTGTACTGATTCATTCTGGTTTGTGGTTTTACAAATTGCCATGATGTGAACCTAGGCAGTTGGGTCACCCCTTGCTACAAGCGGCATGGGAAGGTGGCAACTGTATTTTTCTTAGACCAGTAGAATCAAGTCATCTTCATGTGTGCAGATAGTGTCTTCCAATGTCAGATGCCATGCATCTTCCTTGGCTTATCATTCAGAGACAAGTTACTTACCAGATACAGAGCACCGGGCTTTTTTCTTGCCCGTTAAGCCTAGTATTGTGTCTTACTTTCTGAATTAATGGCAGAGTGCAGATCCCCAGCAGCATGGCAGGAATGTGCTTTTGGCTTCAGCCCCAACCTCTAGTTCAAGCGCATATGTCGTAGGTTCATTCTCATCGCCTTGCTCGCTTCTTGTCACCCACATAGAATCCTTGAATCATAGAATAGTTAGGGCAGGAAAGGACCTAAAAATCATGAAGTTCCAGCCCCCCTGCCATGCCTTCCCACTAAACCATGCCACCCAAGGCTCTGTCCAACCCGACCTTGAACACTGCCAGGGATGGAGCATTCACAACTTCCCTGGGCAGCCCATTCCAGTGCCTCACCACCCTTACAGTAAAGAACTTCTTCCTTATAGAACTTCCTCAGAACTTCCTCCTGAGCAGTCAATACAGACTTTGTGGGTCAGGGTTAATGGGAGATGTTACTGTGGGGATCTGTTACAGACCACCTGATCAAGAGGACTCTGTGGATGAAGCACTCTATACACAGATAGGAACAGCCTTGCCCTCTCAGGCCCTTGTTCTCATGGGGGACTTCAACCACCCTGATATCTGTTGGATATCTGGCACAAGAAATCCAGGAGGTTCCTCGATTGTGTGGAAGACAACTTCCTTCTGTAAGTAATAGAGGAGCCGACAAGGGGAGGTGCCATGTTTGACCTCGTGCAAACAGGGAAGGGCTGGTTGGAAATGTGATGCTTCAGGGCAGCCTTGATTGCAGTGATCATGAGATGGTTGAATTTGAGATCCTCAGGAGAGCAAGAAGAGCGTGCAGCAAGCTCACTGCCCTGGACTGCAAGAGAGTAGACTTTGGCCTCTTCAGGAACCTGCTCAGTAAGGTTCCATGGGATATAGCCCTAGAGGGCAGGGGGC
>JANRGW010031942.1:0-19001 GCA_024733675.1 Psilopsiagon aymara | reverse complement strand
TCTCCACGCAGCCTTCTCTTCTCCAGGCTGAACAGCCCCAACTTTCTCATCCTCTCTTCATATGGGAGGTGCTCCAGTCCCATGATCATCCCCTTTACCCTCTTCTGGACTTGTTCCAGTAGTTTTGTGTCCACATGTATGATGCCAGTGTGGCTTCTAGTGACTCCAGAGGTACAATGACAGCAGTTGGCATGCAGCTGCTTGACAGTGCTGAGTTGCTGTGATGTTTGCAGAGGAAACCCCAAATCTCCTTTCTTCTGTGAAGTGGTGGGGAGCACAAGGTCATGCTGAGCTCCTGTGTGCAGCATAGCCCAAGAGAGAGGGGTGCTTTGGGTTTTGCAAGTTCTTTAATTGAAAAAGGCTCCCAACATCTCTTTAAACCTGTTGTTTCCTTAGGTGGAAGGAATAAATGCTCAGCTTCTTCCCTCTTTTGTGTGTGACTTTTGTCAGCAAGAAACTTCTGCTGCCGTGTGAAGTTCTGAGTAAAACCAGCTCCTCAGAACAGAAAAGGGAAACTCCTTGAGAGCACTTTCCAGTGTTGAAAAGCACCGTATAAAAGCACGTTTGTACGTTTTGTTACGTGAAGGAATTCCTGGCCGTACCCAGCCTTAAGTAAATAGCCAGGGAGAGGCGACTGAAACATGACGAATGGCTGTGGTTGGCGAGGAAAGGCGCGTGGCGTGGAAGTCCGTGGTGCAAAGCAAATGATGAAGGGAACTCTGCTGCTCTTTACAGAAGTGGTGTTGTGTTAGGAGAAAGCTGTCCGGTGCCTAAAGCTGTGCCCAAGGTGTCCTGCAGCAAGTACAGAAAACACAGAAAGGTTTTCTTCAGTCCATAGGTAAACTTCCCTTTTGTGCCATGTAGTTCAAGCTACGTGAAAACAATGAGTCTTCATCAATGACAGGAAGTAATCATAGGGGTGTGTTGCTGATTGGATCTTTAGCCTCAGACCTGGATAGAAAAAAGCTTGAGAAGCTTAAAATCCTTTTCTGTTGATGCATAATACAAGATGTAGGAAGGTCCAACCCCTGTGGCAGCTCAGGCAATCTCAGTTGGTGGCATGGCAGAAAACAAAGCAGGGCTTTCCTTGGATGGCTCAAATAGGAGTGTGCCTGGCTGAGCACCTGGTTCAGGCACCTCTTGCTGTATGATTCGTAAAGGGGATCTAGAAATTCCCTTTACAGCAAAGGTAAACTTTTAAAACCCAGAGAAAACTTAAGGCTGGAGAGGGGGAAAATATGGCTGTTGGAAGCTGCTGCCTTGCAGGGAAAATGAGTGCTGCTGTCCAAGGGTTTCTTTAGTTAAGTAAGAGAAATTGAAAGGGTTGTGCATGCTCAGAGCTTGTGCATATTCTTGCTACGTTGTATTTAACTTCTGAAAACTGTATGCTTTAAATATGGGTAAAGAAATACCTAAAAGGCTGAAGTTCAGTCTGTATTTATTAGTTTTATTTTGGAACATCTTAAATACAGGAACTTTTTTTTGTGGGAATGTGGCTTTGTCATTCATGATCTTATTAAAGTACTGAATACAATAATCTCTTTTGTGCTTAAGGAGGGTGTTTGCTTCTGTATGTAGTAACTTCCCTCTTCATGGTAGCCTTAGTTTTGTCAAGAGTGCCTTGTTTAAAGGTCAGAAGGCGACTACCATCTTCTCTGTGATCAAATGTGTGCAGGCAGATGTGGAAAAAGCCTCTCTGTGATTGGTCTTTGTGGTCTTTTGTACAAAAACGTGCAGCAGCCTGGCATGGGGATGTGTATGCTTCCAAGAAACCTGTTCATATGAGAAGGTATTTACCATGTGTTTGGTGATCAGGAGGTAGCTTGAAGGTACAGTCTTTTGCCTGAGCACAGCCAGCTGCCTCTGTGAGGCCATGTCTTTGGTTATGATAGCTTAAGGATGAGGTTTGCAATGGGCTGCTTTAGTGCAGGTGTGCTTGGTGGCTTCAAGGGTCTGGTAGCTTCGAGGGTTGTGTAGGCTTTCTCCCCACGTTGTATAGCACAACACTCTTGGCTTATGCTGTCTATGACTGTAGCTGTGGTTTTGCGAGCGCTTTGTGTCATTTAGAGCTCCCCTGTGTTGCAAATCATGCACAAATTAGTGTGTGTCGTGGAGCAGCACTGTGGCAAAGCCGATTTTTGGTTTATTTCTTTAGCTAGGCAGTGTGCTGGACATGTTCTTCCTTTTGGCTAAAATTAAACCTTCTCCCCACCCCAAGCTGCCCTCCCACCCTTGGACTTCCACTACGCAAGGCATGAGAGACATGCAGAGCACACCATAGGTTGGCATGATGTTTCAATTAACTATTAAGTTCATTATCCTGGGATATGACCTAATTAAGCTTGAAGAGCATGCTTGCCCCAGGTGAACAGAAGGCCTGCCTGAGCATGCACTAGGGCACCAAGCAAGCATTAGTGCGTATCAAAGGAAAAGCTTAATTTTAGCCCTACAAGTCTAAATGTGATGTGGTGCCTTCAGCAGCCCATGGATGAGGGTTATTGTGCTGCCAGCTTTTAGCAGGTTAGAGTTAATAAAACCTGTTGCTTGGAAATGGTATAGGCACTGCTGGGCTTATAAGAGCTGTAAATGACTATTTCACACCAACATTTCAGGGAAGCAAGTGAGGAGCCACTTTGAGCTCACAATGCCGCCTGCTTGGCAGAATGTCACGAGGAAGTCCCTAGTGCCAGGGGCGGGATTTTTGGGATAGTCTCCGTACCATCCTCCATACTGGGAACAGCTGGTCATCATAGGCATGATGGGCATCTGGGGTCCCTGGCACCAGAGCCCAGCCTTCCCTTGTGCTACCTTGGTTGGCAGGAGAGTCACAATCTGCAGTGGAAATCATGTAAGCTGCTTGGTTTTCTTTTTTATTGTTACTACTGTATTTCTGATGTCATTGTTGTACATCTGACTTGCTGAAGTACTCATGGACCTCAGACACCCCTTGATTTAATGGATAAGGCCAAAATGCCCTATGCAGCCAGGGCAAAGCGGGGAAGCTATGAGATGCCCCAGCAGAGACGTATGATGGTTTGAGCATCAGTTGGCTGTGTGCTGTGTGTTCTGGAGCCAGGGCTGCCAAAGCCTGGGAGGCTGCTTTGGACCAGGCACCCATCCCTGTGTTGTCCTTTTTTGTTACTTCATACTGGTTTTATGTGCTTTGAAGAAAGGGACTTTCAGAGTCTGTCTTTTAAGTATTGGCAAACAAAGGAGAAATACAGACTTGTATTTTGCTAACTGGCTCTTACTTGATGAACTGCCATAGTCAAAGTTTGGTGGTTTCGTGGAAGTATTGTCTGGGTGGTTTTTTTGGTAGCTCATTCTTCATCTAGGGCTAAAAAGGGATGAAGCCAGAAGATCTGGGTGTAATTTCAGGGTTGAGATTGTGGGCAACATTTCAGGGTGCGAAGCACAGGGAGCCTTGTCGAGCACAATATGTGTGCAGCTTCTCACCAATGCCTCAAATACTTCATTAGCCAAAGAGCGTGGACTTCAACAGCACTCCTGATAGCCGTTTCCTAGAAGCTGGTGCTCAAGGACTCTCTCTGTGCCTGTTATTATTATCCCAATTATCTGCTTGTAATTGCAAGTTTAATTACTGATGCTGTCAGTTACCATGAGGAGCTACAAGGTGGTGTAAAACACCTTGTCACACAGACCCCTGGTACACTAACATGTGGGAGACAAAACCAAGAATTAAGGCAGGTCACACCTGGTCTACTTGGATGTGCAGCAATTCAGCAGGATTTTCCTGGAAGTAATCACTTGGAAAAGGGAATGGGAATTGGCATAAGGTGGGTACCAACTAGCTAGCTCAGGTGGACTTCTGAGCACAGACCTTTGATTATCCCTCATCACTGGGGAACATGTTGATGTACTCTGTGCCACTGTAGCAGCATTGACATTCCTCTAGGTAGGAATCATTTGTGTGAACTGGAGTTTTAGATTGTTTCTGAGTTGGATACTTGCTTCTCTGATTTTTCTGCAATTTAACTGGTGATACTGTTATAATCAGTTGCTATCCTAGTTGATACATACGAAACCAGAAAGTATGTGGCTTAGTAAATTCTGTGTCAGACAAATAGGGAATGCTGAATATTTGAGACAATGTATATTTATACAAATGTTCCTTGCAGTAAGCGCACAAATGGTGTCTAGGTCTTCATTGCAGTTTGTGGTCAAGCTCAAATCCAGGTGGGAAGCAGGGATTGATAGTATTGCGCTTGCTTTTTTTGGTTGTTTTTTTTAGTGCAGATCACTTCCTCCCCCCATAGTTAACTAACATCTGCTAACTAAATGTGGAAATACAATTTCTGAAGCGATAAATGCCCGAGTTCAAAGGGATCACTTCCAGTAGACAAAAATAATTCAACTATATATGGTACTAAAGAGCTAAGTGCCGAGAACATATCAGAAGCATAAATATTTAAACCTTGTTTCAGGTTAAATTAAACTTAATTTCTGTTCTGATGGCTTTCCATGCTCTTGGAATTCTGCAGACAGATGTGAGCTGAATTCAGCTCTGAGGGTGGCATTCAGTTCATGTGCGTAGCATTGGTTGCAATGGGAATGATCTAAATTTCTTGAAGGCTTTTGCAAGAAAGAGTGGGAGAAGTTGCTTCAGAAGGTTCCTGGGTTAGGACAAATGGATGGGGTGTTCCTGGCCCCTAGGCTCTCTACCCTCTTTAATAGAAGAAGACCCCTTAGCAGTTTTGTGCCTCAGCCTGCCTCACTTGCAAGTCCAAGTGCTCCCTGTGATGCCACCATGAGCAAGCATGAGATGTTTCTGAGGTGGAAGGAAAGTTTATTGCCTCCGGACAAAGCTGTGGTGTCTCATCAACTTTGGTGGTTTGCATTGGTCCAAAAATACTTATGCCACCAAGTTGCTGCAGAAGCAGTGGTTTGCTCAACATGTGCCCTCTGCATTCTTTGGGGGACAGTAGCTCATGGCAGTGGTAGTAGCTTTACTTTCATTTGAACAAAAACCAAAGCAGGAGAGTCCAGAACAGCTTTTCTTGATAGCTTTGGTGTATGGCGAAACCTTTCATTTCCAGCAAGTACTACCTTAATTCTGAGTATTACAGTAAATACACCAGTATCCGTATATCTGGAGGGAGCGCCTTCATCCTGTGGCTGTGGGGGGAAATATGACAGCAGAATAACTTGATTTATTGGTATCGCCTATGGAACATTGTCCACACAGTGACAGCCCTTTCAGTGACTTTAAATGGGGTGAAAACCAAAAAACAATGTTGGCTAAGGAGGCAGCTAATCTGTAATGTGCAGGATGGCCTCCCTGGATTGACAGCTCTTGGGACCTGGATGAGGAAACTCTGTGCAGCTGCTTTTGCATAGAGAATAGTGTGACCTGCAGATGGAGGCTTTTGCTGGTGTCTTAAGCTTCAGAAAAACAAATATCCCCTCAAAATAACATAAAAAAAATAAACTTCCACTTCTTCCTGTTTTTATAGTTTGCTTATTTCCTCAGTGTCATGGTTTTGTCTCCAGTACTGTAGATTATTAATCTTCAGAGGATCAGGACCTTCATAGAAGTATTTCCTGTACATGTTTATCTGTCTCTTTAGCAAATCAGTATCTACTTGTTCTCTTCTAAATTTTCCTTCAAATAGTGGGAAGCTCTCTCTTCTTAATAAGGCTTTTAGCTAAAAAAAAAAAATCTAAATGAGTCACTGCCAGGGGTTAAAGTACCTTTTGTATGACTTAGTTGATGGGATCCTTTAGGACATCTGCAAGCAGCACCAAATTCCAGAGGTCACTGTCTTCGTGTTGGCTTTGGCAAAGCACTGTTTCAGCTAAACTTCATTTGTTTAGTTTTAAGTACATCTGGAGGTCTCCTGTCCAAGTGTTACTTAGTCTTCTATAAGAGGGATGCTGCTGTGTGCAGAGCTGCTTCTAACATGGCTATGGATTCCCACCTAATTTATTGGTAAGGTGATTGTTGGCCCTCGGTCAGCAGAGAAGTACCCATTTCATACATGCAGCTCTTGCACTGTTGTGTTACAATGGGATGGAGGCAATCTTTTCAGCCACTACACTAGTAACCTAGCTAATCTCAACTCAGGTTGTAAATACATTCGTTATGTATGTGCACTTAAGCATATTCCTCCTAAAATGTGCATGCATGCATGTGGTGGAGGGGAACTCGGCCCCGAAGTTCTCCATGGACTCATTACAGCCTGAGCACATCTGGACAGGCTGAAGTGAGGATGTGGTTTCTCCCTTCTACCTCAGAATTGATGGCATGCATCATCCATGCATCTCCAAGGGAGAGCGCTGGATTGGGATGAGTAGTCTTTCCACCTTGGCTTTCCGTTTCAGATGGAGCTGTCATCATCTAACTCCATTGCTGAATCTGCTGAAGCCAGGTCTCTTATGCTTGTAACTCAACGTTTGTGCTGGTACTACCTTGGGTTTCCACAGCATACACAGGATTACATCTTTCTCTGCAGCATCTTCATAGTGCTTGCCTGTCGGCTCCTCTAGTGCTATCCCCTTGCTGGAGGAAATACGGGTTGGGCACCTGCCTCATCATAATGCTGACATTAATAAAAAGGCATCTGTGGATGGAGACATAACCTTTTGAATTGCCCCTTATCTCACCTCACAAATTAATACTGGAAATGCCACTTGATCAGAAAAGCTGGATTTTTTTTTTGTTTGTTTGGCTTTGGCTTGTGTTCTGTGGGGTTTTTTTGGTGGGGGGAGAAGGTGAAGCTCAGGCAACTTGGCAACTTGTGATTTCCCATCACGGTGCGGATTGCTTAGCAAAACTCATATTCAGCTTGCTTTGGGGAATGTGTCTGTATTTCTTCCCCTTAGCACACCAACATGCCATTGCTGTTTTCTCTGCATATTAATTTCTAGCTGACAACAAGGCCTCGCAGTCTTGGCACGTCGCGCTTCCGCCGCTTTCTTGTCTGGGAGCCAAAATGTCCCACTGGAGTGCTGGGCGTGGAGCTGCCTTCCCTTTGCACGAACGCAGCGGAGACCCATCTTCAGACCAGAGCTCTTCTTCCCTGTAATTTCTCTTGCTCCGAAATATTAGTGGGCATAGTGGCAGAGGCAGGTAAATCTAAGCAAGGTGGTCAGAGATTTGTAATACAACTGGTTGAAACCGCCTTAAGGAAAAAGTAAACCCAGGTTTGCAGATGGGGCGTTGAAAGCTAAGTGTGCACCTCCTGTCAGTATTGCGTCCTTGGTAAACAGGAGCTAAAACCTGAGTTAAATCTGAATTAAAGGTGAGGGGAAGTAAAAAGCCCAACTTATTTTGGATCGAGATAAATTGTGGTTCCATTATCATCTGCTGAACGTGCATAGAGTGGTTGTAACACAGCTTGAGACAAAAAACAAGTGGGAAGCTGGGGGGGGGGGTGGAAATTCAGGATATATCTGATATATCTTCTTCCTCCATTCTAGATGTTACCTTAACTTGCTGGAGATGGGCAACGTATAGTATAGCTGGGGCTTTGGCCAGACATAAAAGGTGAACACTTTGTTATTGCGGATCTTCAGCAAGATGATAATGTCTTCAGTAGTCATTTTTGATGTTTTCAAACAGTGTTGTGGCCTGTTAAATGAATAAACTTGCATAAGCTGTTACTAGGTATTTTCTAAGTTTAGCAGTTCTTCTGGTCTTGTGTGGGGCAGTGATGTTCCCTGATCAACCCAGAAGATTTAAGATTGCAGTGCCCAGTTTATACTCTTTGCATTAAAAGCCCTGATGGGAACAGGATGAGAAGCTCCATCACCATCTTTGCTGCTAAAAGGAAAGACTGTGGGAGGTTTCAGTCACCTACAGATGTGGCAAAGGACTCCATCTCCCTAGGCAGATGTACCCAAAACTTAACCTTTCTGGAAGCGATAGGCATGAAAACATGAATTTGCAGCATGTTGAACAGCTCTTCTGTCAGAATGAGAATATAAGATAACCCTGAGGTGATCTCCCCTGATTGACTTCTCTTCTGTATGTGAACAAAATCGCTCTTGCCAGTGATACATTCAGCAGGCACTTCACACTGCCATATCTTTTAGCATTTAAAAGATCTGCCTGTTAAACCAGAGCACAGGAAATATAAGCTGTTAAATGCAAGTGACACTTGTGACCGGGCAAAGGGCCGTGGTAGGAAGAGAGGCACGCAACTGCCTGCGGCCTGAGGAAGGGCTTGTTTGTTTGTGCTGTTTCCAAAGCCCTTCAGCTTTGCAAGGGAAGTGAGGGCAGCGACGTAAACAGGAAAGCTGACTGCAGGGAGAACAAAGTCGAGGTTGGGAGATGCGCACAGTTGGGTGGAGGAAACTGAAGTTACTGGTGAGAGATCTCTGGCTGCTGTAGGACTTAAACAGTAACATCAGAAAGCTGAAGAATAATCCTGGCTGTCATGCTACATGGCAGGCATGGCAAAGCTCACAGTACCCAGTGCAGGAGGGGAAGCTGCGCTGTATCCTTTCTGTGCTCCAAAAGAGGCAGGCTGCGAGGACCACTGTCATAAATGAGCAGTGAAGTAATTCCCATACTACTGAAAATGAAAGCAGAATCACAAGCGTTGAGTGTCTCCCTTTAAGTTTTCAAAATAGACTTAGGGTTATTCCCAAGAGCACTGAAAGAGCTGGACAAGGTGCATTTTAAGGGCAAGATAATGTTTTACTAACACCATATCATGGTGCTTGCATCTTGGTCTGCTGGATCTTGCGGCGTTTACAGGTGCTGTAACACGGAGTATTGAGTCCTGGCATGAGGGCTTTGTGAAAGATAGCACCGACACTTTAAGCAGCAAAGATAATTTGAAATCCAGAAAGAAGACATTTGAGAAGACAAGAAACTGGGTATATGTGGTCTGGGATATACAGAATTAGACTAAGAGTACTTGCATGGGAAAAGAAACTTGTCCTACAGAAGGGGGAAGCAAAGACACAGTATTTAGAAGTTAAAGGAAGATTCACACCCTAAAAACCCTATATTTTTTTTAGAGATGGTGTAGGTTCTTCATCACTTGGGGTCTGTTGCAAATAAACTGGGGTAATGCATTTGTTAGTCTAAGCAGTCTACTTTAAAGCTGAAATGAAACACAAGTTTGATTTAGGAACAACCAAGCCAAGTCAAGCTCTTCAACCTGCATTATGAGCAATAGGTGTTCTGAGGGGATTAGAGGTATGAATCAATTTGTGGCAGTGATTGATCTTGGCTCGTAGAGGCAAGGAGCTCTTCAATAGGTGATTTGAAAGAAGCAGTTGAGCTCTGCCATCTGGTCAGTCTGAGCGATACTGGTATCGCTGCAAAGAAAACACAAATTCAGATGCAAACTGTGGAGGGGCAGGACATCAAAAGCACCTCTCCTCTGAGCTAAGTATTGAAGTGTGTAAAAAGGAAGGAGGAAGGTCGTAATGTTTTACCAGCTTTCTTTTGTACTACTTTTATATCGCGAAAATGAAAATTTGCCACCCTGTGATGATCGAGTCCCTGTGACATGAATAAGGCAAAGTACAGGGTTAGGTTTCCTGGAGTGTATTGCAGCTGTTTGCCCAGGTATCAATTAGGAGCTGTGGAGGAAGGGTTTAATTAGAAGAAAAGCACACAAGGCTTTTCCGGCGCAGAGGAGCTTGATGCATGTCATTTGTGTAACCTCTTTTCTGGTCATGGATGTTTATTTGGAGTCGAGCAAGACGCTCTCAGCAGCTTTTCTTTGATCTGTCTGCAGCAAAATTAAATCCATATGGCCTTCACTCAGAACCTTTCTGCATCCTGTATGGAAATACCCATCTATACTGGGGTCATATTTTATTGTCATCCATATGTACAAAGGTCCATTCATCTGTGAGAATGACGTGTCTGTCCAAGGCCTAAGCCTTAAAACACCCAATAAAGAAAAAGTGGTTGTTGCAAGCTGTCAGTCACCTGGAGATGGACTTATAAAACCAGTATATAGAGAGTCGTCTTGGTTTGCACAGTCTGAAATGGTAATGCTGCCTCCAACTTGCCATGCTTATTTAGCATCTCTGTAATTTATAAATCGGTTGTGTCTTTGCTAGTACCTGGGCTTGTAATATGTGTAATTAGCTGGTGTCAAAGGGATGCCTGCACTAGTTCAGCTGGGGTGATGGCCTGGGCAGTGAGCTGCAAAGCTCTCACTGCTGGATGTTAATGGCAAGGTGATCCCACCATGCTGGTGGCTTGAGGCTTGTTGGAACCAACTGCAGATAAAAAAGGGATGAATCCTCTCTGTTTCAGATCAGATGATGTGTACAACAGATGAAATACTGCAGCTTTTCTCTTCCTTTAGTTTTACTGGAGAACTTGGGATGCATTTGTGTTGGGAAAGCATCATGTTCAGTGGCAACAGCTGGGGAAAGTCTATATTGCATGCAGAAATACAGATATGCATAAGCAGAATTGAGCTGTGCTGTGAGCAGGTTTGCTCCTGCATGGGTTCTTATGGACCATATGTCCCCCAGAATACTTCTCAACTGCTTAAGTACTATTCAGCTGTACTTTTAATGCACAGGTGTGCAGCATGGGAGAGCCTGACTCTGGTTTCATGGAAAATAGGGGAAGCATGGTAAATGGTGAGTAGAGAGGCACATTTTGCTGCTCCTGAATATTTAGCAGTCCCAAGGACATCATAAAAAGTTTGAAGTCATTCCGAAGAATCAGCTTTTCTGCCCTTTTTCCTGGTTTTGCTATACTTCAGCTCTTCCTTATAACATGGCTTGAATGAACACTGTACGCAAGAGAACTTTGTGGGCAGCAAAGACAGCATGAATGACATGGGCGTCTCTGAAGTGCTAAACAAAAAGCTACACTGACCGTGTCTGTAAAGTCTTTTGTTTGAGTTTTGTTTGTCTTGTTTGGGGTTAGTTTTAATTACAACAAAAATGAGACAAGCAATCTCTTTTGCACCTCACAAGGCGCATTTAGGTGATATTGTTATAGCAGATCTTGAATACTGCACCTAAGGTAGGTTGCTTGGTGTTCCCAGGTGATGAGGCATTACAAGTTTCAGAGTGTCCTATGCAGAGCTGGGGCTCCATATACTCGGCAGCCTCCACTGCACAAAAATTAAGCGCTGAAACATCTTTTTGCCTGGCTCACAAGCTGCCAGGGCTTGGTCCTGTGTGTTGTGTTAATGTTGTGCTGCAGAAGTTCAGACCATTAATGCATCTGGCATTAACAAGGTGCCTGAATTTCGTTCTCTTCGTCACGGTCACAGCAGCTACAGTGATAATGGGCTCCTCTTGCTCTGACTCGAGTCTTGGCTCTTTGAACTGTGCTTGTAGTTGGCCAGTAAGCAGCAGAAAGCAGGTCCATTGCCTTGTTGGCTCTCCAGTTGCAATGTTTACTTTAGATTTGTAATAGCTAAGCCCTTTAGCAGCGTGCCTCCCATTGGCAATTGGGGAAAATGTTCATGTATTAGAGCAGCCACTCACCAGTTCAAGCTAAGAAATGCACAGAAGCTTTGGAGGCTATTTCACTGTAGCACCAAGCTACTAGGGATGGATGTGCTAAAAGTGTACCGGACAGGGTGGCATTTAAGGGGAAAAATAATAATTAAAAACAAAAAAAAGAGTTCAGCAGGATTGCCAAGCCTGGAGCTGAGGTTTGTTAGCTTAGCCTTGACTTCGAATAACATAACCCAACCAGTGATTCAGTTGGTGCTCACAACTATCCGGTGACTTGATATCCGCTTCCTTTCAGAGTAGGGCTTGAAGCCAGCTGCGTTTGGTGGTAGTGATGGTGGTTCTTGACTGATGCAACTTCTTGGTGTAGACAGAAGGTGAGGGTTTTATTTGCATCCATATGGGTTGAGGATGCTGTAACGTTTGTAACAGAGCTTTCCCCTGTCTCATGTTTTCACATGCAGCTTTTCTCTACCTGCCCCAGATCCTGGCCCACAGCAAACAAGTGACTGAAGAAAATTCCCAAGTCACGGCTCGACCCAGCCATGTGAGCTGGGAGCTGCCCTGTGGCAGGTCAGCTTTACAGTGTGGTGGCTTTTCCATGTGAACCCATCTTTTGATGCTTGTTGCTGATCCTCCATAAGCTGGCTAATGTTGGTGCACAGTCCGACTCCCACCCTGTGCTTTGAGTTTCTGCGATGAGCAGTGGCTGGCTGGTCTGCGGAGCAGCAGGAAGGCAAGAAAACAGGGAAGCTTTGGGGAGGTGCAACTGCTGAAGCTGTTGTCTCAAAACCATTATTACAACACAGCTTATTCAAGGATAGTTTTGTCTTACACTGGGAGACTTCATTTCAATTTCTACTGTCCCTTCGGGAAAAAGCTTTAGAAACTGGACTTGCAGCAGAAAGGGCCAGGCATCTTTAAGTTTTCTGGCTGACGTTGCTTTGGACTTGTGTGCTGATTTCTTGCTGGAGACAGCAGAGGAAGGAGCTGATGGGTGCTGTGTTAAGCATTTGAGGGTAGAAGCTATGCTGCTGCAGAGGTTGAAGAGGAAAGCAAGGCCCACTAAACTTTAAATTTGCGTTGCCCACTAAATTAAGAACCTTCACTGTGAGAGGGTGGTGAGACACTGGGACAGGTTTGGATGGGGCTGATGGAAGGTGCCCCTGTCCATAGCAGGGGAATTGGAATTAGATGAGCTTTACAGCCCTTCCAGCCCAAGTTGTTCTGTGGTTCCATGTTTCTATGACTTATGTTGTGTATTGAAATAGAGTATATGCAGCTATCACTTGATCCCACTAGAACAAACTTAAAATGCTGTTGCCTTCAGTGTGACTTTGGGCTGTAGCTTGATTCCATTGTTGTTACTAATCAACCAAGCTGCACATAGGTGCCTGCAGCTGCATCTTCACACGTGCTTGCTGGGTGCTGAAAGAAGCAGTGAACCCATGTGTCTGTCCTAGTGCTTTGGGATGTCCTCAGCATCCTCTGTGCAGCTTAGCACCTGTGCACTGAAAATGGGTTCAGGCCTTGGTGGTCTCAGGCTCAGTGTTTCCATGGTCCAGGCTTGAAGTTTTCAAGATCATGTGTGATTTTAGGTTCTTTTGTGTGTAAAATGGGGCTGTATCTTTCCTAAAAGATGCTTTTAGTTAGCATCTCCTCAGCCACTGTTGTCCATCCTTGGGGAAAAAGGTATTTTTGCCCCAATTGAGGTTTAAAACACTTTGGATTTGAGGAAGGCAGAGTCAGCTGTGCCTGGAAACACTTAAATTAGCTTTTTCCCCTCCCCGCTCCTGCCTAATCATCAGTGTAGATTAGTTCAGAAACCGGGCAAGTATTTTTAGAAGCTGCTTTCAGAGCCCCAGTGTCACAATTTTTATTCTCATCGTTGGTGCTGAGGCAGCTCTTGAGCAACATTTCTGCTTTAAAGAAATGGGACGACATTTAGGGATGATCCTGTAACTTGAGGGGGGAGCACACACTGCCTGGTGAGGAGATAAAGCGATTCTGAAAGCTTTTGAGCAGTGAGCGCTTGAGCCTGGTTGCCCAAAGTGAAGCAGGGTGTTGCTGTTTTGGCACTGTGATTGGCTGGACTGCCTGCAGAGGTAGGGTATGCACGGACCTACAGCTGATATTTATTAATACCGACTTGTTGTGAACTGGAAGCACTTAAAACCCTGTTAAAAGCTGCAATGGAGATGAGCGTTTCCCCCAAGCCTATTGAGTTGTTCAGGCCCTTGTTCCCAGCGCTGCGTTAGCAGCTTTTGGGGAATAAAGTGCAGCCAGGGTTACCGGAGGAGATGACGCCCGGTTCAACTTTGGACCTGTTTGCAGTGCTGGGTGAGCAAGTGACGTGCCTGCCGCTCTGGTGCAACCTCTGGGCAGTGTGTTTGCTCTGTCAGCTCCTGCTGAACGCCCCCGTTATTAGTTTATGGCGGTTGTATCATAATCATTCTATTTTTTTTTCCAGCCTATAACCGGGGTGGGGAAGCAAAGCAAGGCTCTTTGGTCCGTGCGTGCGCGTGTGCTCTCGGAGCCGGGAGGAGGATGTTGGGAATGAGTAATGGTCCGGCCGGAGCTGTAATATGCAGAATACCTCTGGGATGACTCACTCGGTACAATGCAGCACATCCCTCAAGGAGACTGAATCACGAATGGGGGGAAGCCGCTGGCTCGGCAGCAGCCAGCTGGGACTTGGGGCAGCCAGCGTTGATCCGGAGGCTGGTAGTGGCAGTGATGGTAGAATGGAGCAACCGGGGTGTAAAATGTAGAGGAAATGGCATCCCCCAGCAGGTACGTGCGCGTGCTCCCACCGGGTGTAATTTCATGTTTTCTTACTCTTTTTATTTTCCCCCGCCTCCCCCCATCTGCCCCTACAGCCCTTCTGAATCTCTGCTAAATTAGCATGTAATCCATCAGTGAATATGGATGGCTGTGAAACAGAGGCTTTCTTGGATGGTTACAGATCAAATTCTTTGAGAAGTAATGGTTTAACATGCGCCCTCTCTTAAATACCAAGAGGAAAATAGATGCTGGTTCCCTTGATGTCGCTCTCCATGGGCACTTTATGGGGTAGGGAGGTTAAAGAGAGGTGGAAGGCAAAAAAATCAATATCCATGTTGGTTTTGATGTAGTTAAGGCTGTCTTCTTTTGTTTTATTTCTTTAAATGCATTTACCTGGCAAAAGATAAAACCCCTTTAGATTTAGAGCACAATTATCCCTCCTCCCGTCTCTGATAGAAATTCAGCTGGAACTGAGTCACAGAAAATGTACATGTATTTGCAAAATACTGTCTACCCTTTGTAGTCAGATCATACGTGTCACGGAGGATGTTTACAGGGGGATAAATATAGTTGCATTCTGCACTCATCAAAATGGAGGAGAGGGGAGGAAAATGCATATTGCTTAAAGCGAGAAATTCGGGGGGTTTTCCTCTGTAAATGCTGATTTTTTTATCAGCACTACTGTGTATGTTTGTGTGTGCATACATAAGTATTTCTGTGGTCTGGGGCATCCTGTAGGTAAGGATAAGTATCCTTTGCATTATTTTCTCTTGTCCTGTAACATTTATGAGTAGTAGTATGGATGGGTAGCACTTAGTGTGCAAAATGCATATATGGGAGTAATGGGATAGCCCATCAGGCCAGTTCTTTTGTGGCATCACAGTCTACAGTGTGACAGCAAAGACTCACTGGCTGGGGAGGAGGGTCATGTGGAAATAGCATCGTCTTGTGAATTGAATAGATTTCTCCATTGCATTTCTCTGTAATTTTTGGCCAGCAGAATCAAACCTTGACTCTCATTTTGCGAAGTAAGGAGGGTGATAAAACTCCGTAAAGCTGGAATATGGTTGCTGGGCTTGTTAGTTTTCTTCTTTCTGCTAAATATCACCATAGGTAGCAGGGTAATAGGAATGGAGTGTGTATGGTCAGTTTATGCTAGAAAAAAAGATAGGGTAGAACTTAGGCTTTGTCTGCAGTCAGGTAGGAGAGGAATCAATTCAGGATGCAAATCCCATACAGCTACCTGTTTGGCTGGGTAAGCTTTTATGCGACTTTTGCTTATCTTGCATGAGATGTAAAACAAATACCATCTGTCATGCAATAGCAACTTCTTTTCTCATTACAGTAAATGATAGTACTAATTAGCTTTCCTTGAAACCTGTTAGTATTTGTGTCCTTGCACAAAAAATAGCAGGACTCCAGTGTGCAACTCTTCCCTGTACTGCACGCCTTCTGGATGAGCTGCAGGGCAAATTATTCAAATGCAGTATTGTATTAAACTGATTTATTTTGTTCTGCTGGTCCTTATCTCTCTCCAAGACACGCTATCCTGTGCCAGTATAATGATTTACTGCTAAATTCATCCATTAAATACATTTGAAGAAAAGTCTTTAGTTTTTCGTTGGGTTCTCTTGATATATACCCTAAACCTGTAATTTGCAATCACTGACAAAGCAGCCGCTGGGCAAAGCTGTGAGGAAGCTTGTCCTGAGGTAACTCAATTCTCCATTGAGCCTGAGGTTCACTGTGATTTTTGAGGTTATTCTTAAAGTGGTTTCATTAAATAGTCATTCATTAAAATCTTTGTCATTAGTGTGTGTCCCAGTGGTGTTGTGGTTGTCTTTTAGGGAGAAATAAAGAACTTTTGGGTAGTTTTGTAGCAAGGTTTGCTGTGGGTTTTGATAACTCTGACATGGTTTCAACAATACATTACATAGATACTACAGTACGGCCATAAGGAGTAAGTTAATCTGCCCTGATGCAGTTAGAGTTTCATTTTAATCCAATATTGTTTCTGTAGTAAGCTAATTTCTAGGGATAACCCTTAAAATCTCTGCGTTTGAGCTGCATCAGTGGATCTTTGCTTGCCCATCAGTGTGTTTGCAAGCCTGCTTTTTCACCTAAAAAGCCACTTGCTGGTTCATTTGGGGTTTTGCTTACATGTATGGCGCTTTGTGGGATCACCAGGCAAGCCTGGCACAGGAGGGGAGGTTGTGCTGGCCAAAAACACGGGTTTAGCCCTTGCAGGGCTAAACCACCCAACCCTACAGCTGTGTGGACAGCAGTTGTGTTACCCTGCCTGTGCCAAACCCTGTTGGTTTTTAACACCAGATCCATAGGGAGAGAGGGCCAAGGGCCCATCTCCAGTTGAAAATTGCTGTCATAGAATCATCCCTTAGTTAGAATCATAGAATAGTTGGGGTTGGAAAGGACCTTAAGCTCATCCAGTTCCAACCCCCCTGCCATGGGCAGCGACACCTTCCACTAAACCATGCCACCCAAGGCTATGTCCAACCTGGCCATGAACACCACCAGGGATGGAGCATTCACAGTGCATCCAAATTATTTGGGACATTGCATTGTAAAAATGTGCTGAGAGCTACTGTCACAGCAGAAGCTGATGCTTTTGTGTGTCATTTAAAATATTGACATTGTTTATGGCATTTTATCATATTATGGGTATAATACTATTTATGTCATCATAGAATCATAGGATGGTTTGGGTTGGAAGGGACCTTCTAAGCTCATCTAGTCTAACCCTTCTGCAGTGAGCAGGGACACCCTCAACTTAATCAGGTTCCCAGAACCACATTGAACCTGGCCTTGAACATCTGTATTATCGTAACTATATTATAAAATATACATATTAAATATATATATGAAACAGTTTTTCATATCTACATAGATGCATATAATGTAGATAGAAAAATTTTTGTTCCATGTTGATATGTGTATAATTTTTATCTTTTAACGCATAAATATATTTAGTATATATTAAAAATGAGTTTTCTGTATACTTCCTGGAAGGATCTGAAATAACCCTGGAATTCTGAAATCCCACTTGAGTAAGTCAGGATAGAGCTGTTTCTCGTAAACTCAATAAAATCAGCTTAAATGCTTAACAAACATTTTGGTGAAAGACTTCCTTTGTTCCCAGTTGCCTCTGTGTTTAAGGGAGATGTGGAGGCGGGTGGCTGCATCGTTGCAGGTGTCTTGGTTTCTTGAGAAGTCCTTTTCCTTCGGAAAAAACCAAACAGAACTGCTATTAATCTTTCATTTGGAGGGTTTTTGGTTGTGCTACAGCGCTGGAAGCAAACCCAGGCTTGCTGGGCACTGGCTGTGGAGGACCTGACCCGTCTTTATTCTGCTCTTGGGCTGCTCTAGACCCAGAAAGGCATCAAGGAATGAAAAATCAAATCAAAAGATGGTACTTCAGGCTTGCTCCAGCCTCCTGAAGCTGTGTTCCTTGCATGAGGCCACATGTTGCATGGGAGGACAAGTTTCTGAGGGCTGAAGGTGCTTGAGCCTCTGAGTATCCCTGCCACATCCAGGACCCTCACAGTCTGTCAGTAATGGCCCTGATGGGTTGAGGTTTTCTTGCTGCACACAAGATTATAGGCAGCACTCTGCAGAAAACACCTAGCATTGGGTACTCCATGTGCAAAACTACTCCTCTGGGGCGCTGTATGGGATGTGCAGGTAGGACTGTGCATGCATGAGCATTTCCTTCAGGGCAGGATTTGCCTCTTCCACCTTCTGCAGTGCTGAAGTTAGCAGTGTGCTTGGAAAAAGAATTCCTTCTTTTTCCCCTCTTTATTTTGTGAATTGGTGTGGGTACAAGGTGAGCATGCGCTGCAAACCTTGGTTCAGCAGCCAGGCGTGAACTGGGGAGCTGGAAGAGAAAACTCCTTTCCATTTCCAGAGGGAAGCTGGGAGGAAATACTAAATGCCAACAAACCTGTCTTATTTTGTTGAGACAGAAAGACATGGCCTGAAATTGAAGTTTGTAATGTTCATAGTGATTGAAGATGAAATGGCCCAGGACAGGCATATTGCAGGAGTCCACCAGCATCTCTGAACCAAGGTATGCAGAGATCAAACTGTTTTGTATTTACTCTGACCAGGTGGAAACCAGAATTTCACAGGTGCCTTTTTATTCTTGACAGTATTGGATTGGAAAGACACAAAAATACAGATTGCAAATTCATCGTGTTATGGATGGGTTACATATACAGTGGTTCTGCGTTCCTGGTGTGTGTGATGCAGAGTGAGGGCAAGGAAAACTCTGAGGAGTTTTCTACAGGCCCTCTTTTACTGTTGGATCTGACGAGAGTGAGGCAGATGGCTTTTTTCCTTGCTGATATTTTGTATTTCCAGCAGGTTTAAAGCTTTTTTATAGATTATACTGAAATATCAACTTTATTTTGCTGTGGCTCCATGAGCTCGGTTTTCTTTCTAACAAAAAGTGGGAATCCAAAAATAGCAGTTTTTCATGACTCCCATCAAAATGCTGCTGCTTTCCGGCTGCAGGATGAACTCCAGAGGGGATCCTTTCCATGTAATTCCCAGCAGTCATCTGGGCGGAACAGAATGGCTTTAACTCCAGCTGTCAGAGTTGCTGAGGCAGGATGGAGGGCAAAGGAAGAGCACCATTGTCCTGGGTTCAGCAGTAGCAGTCATTTTTCTCCTTCTCAGTAGCTGGTGCAGTGCTGTGTTTTTGACTTCCACCCTGGGAACAGCGCTGATAACACCGATGTTTTCAGTTGCTGCTCAGTAATGTTTACTCTGACCAAGGACTTTCTGAG